>JASDQU010346274.1:0-10051 GCA_032191745.1 Picea mariana
AAGAAATTACTAAGTTGACAAGTGGTTAGAAGTGGGTTAGCCCTAAAATAAGGAAAGTGGTTTAAGATGGTTAGAAGGTAACCCCTTGAGGTAAAGTGAAGTGATGAGTGTACTATAAGTCAAAGTGGATACATAATAAATTATTTAAATAATAAAATTAATGGATAAATTATTAATTGGACAAGTGGTTAGAAGTTGGTTAACCCTAAAATAAGGAAAGTGGGTTAAGATGGTTAAAAGGTAACCCCTTGAGGAAGCTAAATGAAAGTATAAATAAGAGGCAAGTCTCTCTCATTTTAATCACACTTGAGAATATTGAATCTACAGGTGACTAAGATAACCAAAGGATATTTAAGCCTAATTTTAGAGAGAAGGTGAAGTAAAGAATAACGAAATTCAAGGGAGGATAAATTCTTTTGATGATGCTTTCTAAGGTATGTTATTTATAGGCCATCTCACCATTTTTGTAATAACTTTTTTTCTAGAATGATTCAGACCGTGAAATCGATAGTCCATTGAGAAAACATATCCAAGAAGCTATGGTACAAATTTTAGCTTGTTGTTCGTTGTATTTTTTGAGTTACACTCCATGGAAAATAGGGTTTGTGGCTAGTCCTGAAACTATTCTAAAACATACGTTTCGGGTAAAAATGTCATAAATTATTCATAACAGATCCAAATTAAGTCATACCAAATTTGTTGGTTAGAGTACAGTCTGTAGTGTCTTATGTAAGTTTTTTAGATCCATACAACAAATATTCCATGCAGGGCACACTCTACAAGTTCACTCTCTAGAATAAGCCATAATTCCACAAGGTATGCCATTTTTGCTATAACTCCTTTTCTGAGAGGTTCCGCGTAGTGACACCTGGAGGAATTCCATGAAATACACTGAATAACATTGTGTACTATTTTCATATCTTTATTCATTACAAGTACATAGTTATGATTATTTCAAGTTAGGGTTGTTGACTAATCCAAAACTAGTCATGTGAGACTAAATAAAAGTTTGATGAAAATGCTAGTCTCTTGTTGTTAAAGTTAAGGAAGGTTTGAAGGTATGTGATCATATACACCAGGTCTATTAGAGAGTTAAAAGTCATATTTGGATGATGAAATTTATGAGGGCTTTTGGTCGAGGTACATGTTGGGTACATGGTTGAGACAAGTAGTTGATGAGTTGGCACATACATGAGGTGTATAGTTGAAGATATTGGTACATATTGTTGAGTCATAGTTGATGAGTAGTTGATACATGATTGGTACATACTTGGTACATGGTTGGATGCACTTGTTTATGGTACAGGTTGATTACAAGTTGTTTGGTACAAGTTGGTGCAAGGTTGATGCACTTGTTTATGGTACATGTTGATTACAGGTTGAGGTACAGGTTAATGCATGGTTGATGCATCATTCATGTTTATTGGTATAGGTGTTTGGTGTAGGTTTATTGGTACAGGTTTACAACAATATATCTCAAAGTGATGATGTGACAATGGTTCCATCATTCTACTTATACGGCAGGGCGGTTGGATAGGGCAAGGACAGGTGGTTGTATCCACCTATTGGTTCTAGTTGGAGAACATAGGGGGTTGTAGCCTCCTTCTGGTTGTAGCCAGAGAATTGGGGAGTTGGAGCTTCCCTCAGGTTGTAGCCTGAGAAACTAGGGGGTTGGAGTCTCCTTCCAGTTGCAGCTGAAAAACAAAGGAAGTTGTTTCTTCGAATGAATGTAATTCTTCAAGACATATAAGAAAAAGAATTCAGTGGTTTTCTCCCAGTTTGGGTTTCCACGTAAAAACAATGGTGTACTGTGTATGATTGGTCATTTGTTCATTGTTTATTTACTCTAAAAATATTGGATGATAATGCTAAATTGATATAACACTTGCATTATATGGTTAAAAAGGATTAGATTGCTCTATTACTGATTCACCCCCCCTCTGAGTAATCCAACAAATTCTACCATGTATTTTGCCTTCATAGGTGTGATTTTGGTGTTCATGTATTTTTTATTTCCGCATAAAAACTTAGGCCTTTGTGCTTGAACCTTTGTTGAGATGGTTTAAGATGCCATTTCTTCTCTTTCTTAGCACTTGTTCATCCTATCCCATTAGCCTTAAAAAATTTGAACCAATGCTCCTAGTTTGTTTTTCAAATTCACCAAAATGCTCTTGAGAAATGTCTAAGGAAGGTGAGCTTATCAGAATTGTCTCAATCATGGTGTTGGCCTTGAAAATGGAAATGGAACGTGGCTTTACTTCATTGGTTTCTTGGACAAATTATTGTAGCTTTTCCAATGCTTCTTCCTTCTCTACCAACTTTGAGTGTGCCCTCTTTCCAACTATCCATCTGGGTGACCTTTTCTCACAATTGAATAAGGTGCACTTTGTTCTTATTCCAATCTACCATGACAATTGTTAAGGAGTCCCGACAGTCATGAAATTAATTCCTTAGCAATGGAAACAATCTTGTCGAGGTCTCAAGGTTCTTCTCCATCTCTACCATGCTCTAGTCAAAGATCTAGAACTTCTGCTTCAAGTGATTTTTCTTTTCTCGAAGTTGACCATTGATGGCCTACAAGTCTTCCAATCTTTATCATTTTTATTTACCCATATTGACTTTGCATTCTCTTCAAAATTATGGCAACTACATCATGGTCAAGGGTTCAACTACTTAAAGATGGAACTTTTAGCTCGCATGCTTCACCAACACAAATCCTCCGCATAAATGATATTTGATCTATGTGATATTTATTCAAGGAAAATTATCAGGTTTGTTATATTCATTGCAACTTGCAACAAAAAATCAACCTATGAATTTTTCTATGCATAAATCTATCTAGGATTTAATCCATTTTCTTATTTCCATCTATGGTTTTCCCAATCACTAATACCACTTACAAATCTAGGGTATATGGTTGTGCTGAGTGACAAAGTGTTAGGTTCTAATTGTGCAAGAACTTGTTGTAGCCCAAAAGTGCTACGCTAGTTTAGATTTCCAAGTATGCATACATAGAAAACATAAAAAGAACCATATCCATTGCTAAGTAAACATATCTATCACCCCAAGAATGGTGAACATTGTCTTCAATGGAATATTCACTAAAAATAAGGCAGTGGAGATATTGTTGGCACAGGGGCAGACCCAAGGTTCAACGCTTCAACAACGCACCAACAAAACCCCAACTACCGACCCTTTCGGCAACACCTGCAAAGCAGATGAAGTCTCTCCCGAGGTAGAGGTAGGAGGGGTTGTAGGACTCAAGTGTCTACAACCTAGCTTGGACACAGATCTGTGATTACAATACTTAACAAAGAATTTATCCAATAACATGCATTAGTTCATAAATCCATTCACATCACAGATTAAACCCTAGATACAAAACAATGCAGTAGCAACCAAGATCGATTACTTTTAATCACTTAACACATAGTATTGGATCAGATCTAGCATGCATTTATCATCACTAGAGCACTAAGCATCCAAACATCTATCTATCATACATAAAGATAAATACACTAACAGATAAACAACATAAACAACATCAACATCGCACAAAGCACATCAACACACGATATACATGGTTCACCCCAGTGTGGGGATATGTCCACCAACTCTTTTTCTTATTTATTAATCTCCTTCAATATTCTTACAGGCACAGAGCCACAAAGCTAACTTCGCACTAGACAGGTGATCTGTGCACAACGCACTAGGTCCACCTTCCTCAAAATCAGGTCAAGGCACAGAGCTTTATGCAGTTCGTCTACACAAAGATGCTTACAATCACTTGCACTTAGCTAGGACTTTACAGATACTTGCACGAAGCTAACCAAATCTACTTGTTACAATGTATTGTGCACTTAGCCAACACCCCCACTCTTACAATCACTTAGCTACTTATTTATACATCAAAAAAAGGCCTAAACATGGGTAAACCCATGGGCCAAACTACCATACCCATTACATAAACCCTAAAGGCCCAAAAATCCTGCAAAACAAGCGATATCTTGCAATCTCTGCTTCACCTGGGCGCTCCATCTTCGACCAACTTGTCGAAGTACAAAAAATGGTCAAACACGACCAATGTTCTCTAAAAACTTGGTTGAGGGCCAATAGTCCCCCAACACTCACCTGTGACTCGTCCCGAGTCACTCTGATCTGGGCAACTCTACTTTGAAGGACTCGATCTTAGCTCGAGCTGCCTCTACTTGCTTCTTCACTAAAGCCTCTTGCTTGGCGAACTCTTGAAGTACTTTCTCGATGACAAGACCTTCTAGGCATTGTTCCATTGTCATGACCATATTTTCTAGGTGTGAGCCTTGTCCCTCGATCTCTTCGAAAAGCATGCAGGCTTCATCCTGCACCGAATGGAGTCTCTGTGTCACTTCCATAAAATTGCTCTGGATGGAAGTAACCTGCTGTTGGACTGTGCGTTTCTCTTGCGACCTCTTCATCTTCTCAACTGCAGTAAGCAACTTCATTTGTGATTGCATAGTGGAGGCTTGTTGCTTCGCCTCCTGGAGTTGTGCTTCCAATCTCCTCAACTCCAGATCTTCTGCAAGGCGCTCATAGGTCTGTGCACTTCGATCACTCAATTGTTTACATTTTGAGGCCAATGCCTTGATTCTTTCTACTGTGTTCCCAAAAAATTCGTCCCTATGATCCTACACTTATTGCGGAGTGCTCGATACTTCTTGAAGTTCTAACTCTACTACTCTTTCTTGAAGCTGTTGAATGGCCTCAACGATATTCCCAACTTGCATCTTAGTTGACTATGGTTCCTCCTGTGTAAAGGCCAACACAAAGAGAAGTTCTCTAGTTACTCCCTCTTTAACCCCAATCTGCTTCGCGAAAAGTTGTTCTTTCTCTTTCTATATTTTCTCTTTGTCCTCTTCGAACATCACCTTAAGTTCATCTTTCTCTTTCTTCATAGTTCGGAGCTGCTCTTGGATATCCCCTTTTCTTTCTTCAAGGCCTCTGTGGCCTCCTCCATTTTTTCTTGGGCTTGATGAAGTCGAACCTCTGTCACATCTTCTAACCTTTGCAACTGGGTGGTCTCATCCCCTAATTCTACATTTTTTGTCAAGGATGGCGCAGTAGGCACTGCGCAGCTTGAATGGATAGCTTTTTGGATGTCTCTGAGCTCTTTCTCTATTCTTCCGTACATCGACTCCTGCTTTGCTCCATGTTTATGCAAGATGTCTTCTAAATATTCTTCTATAGCTATGACGATGAGATCAATGTCATCCACTGTGAGCATGTTCTTCTACCGAGGCTTATTGGTGTGAGTCTTCTTTCTTGCTGAAGGTTTCTCCGGGGAAACCTTCCTTTTCTGCGATTCTTTTGCTATGGTGAGCGGATCCTTCGACGGTGTAGCTTCACCTTTGTCCTTCTTTTCTCCTTCTTCCCCTCCTTCCTCTTGGTTCACTTCATCTCCTCCTCCTCCTGTAGGTGAGTCACACATAGTTTCCTTTGATGCGATGTCCTTCTCATCACTTTCCATGTCTTGGACTTTGTCCTTTTTCTTATTTTTCTTTGCGCTTCTCTGTCCATCATGTTCAACCTGGGTGACTAATCGGCTTCTCATGATGTCGGGGTAAGAAATTTCTACATCCTCCACTGGTACAAGAAATTATGTTGGCCATTCCTTAGTGATCTCTTCCATGTCTTCCTCAATCAACTTATAGTAATATTGCAGCTCCTCCTTACTTTCATCCCCGCACGCAGTGATGTAGATGAAGTGTTAGTATTCATGGAACTTTGCTAGTGGTATGTACCGATGGAGTGTATTCAGTGTCATTCAAGGGAAGGATTCAGTGGCGCATTTCAGCTGTAAGTAATAATTATGGAAGACAACATTCAACTGCCACTGCTTCGCCATATCATTCATATACCACAAGGTAGCGAACCTCGCAACCAATGGTTCTGATGGTGCAACTTTCGGGAAGGCTACTCCATTCGACATTTTCCAAGCGACAAATGTGATTAAGATCAAGTAGCCAATTGAAATGAAATTCGTATCCTTGGTTTTTCACTTCACGATAGTCCTTCTCCAACTCGTTGACGAGGTAACTCGCCCAGTTCATCTGCATTCCTTTGACACACTTCCCTGTGAGGTCGACTACGAACCCTATAACTTGTGTTGGACAGTTCTTTCGTACGATATTTCCAGTGATCATTTGGCAAGCAAGGCACACTCTGCCATCCTAGATGGAGGATA
The DNA here is from genome assembly GCA_032191745.1 of Picea mariana. Lineage (NCBI taxonomy): Eukaryota > Viridiplantae > Streptophyta > Pinopsida > Pinales > Pinaceae > Picea > Picea mariana. The sequence continues at coordinate 6,221 of JASDQU010346274.1, forward strand.
CCTTGTAGCCTCGCTTTCCCTTCTCTACATCGCCATAGGATTCCTTCATTCGTTGTGCGAGGGAATGATCTGACATCTTCCTTGGGTAGAACTGGTGAGGTTCTGGTCCCTGCATGCTTAGTCCAGTGATCAGCTGGATCAACATCGGATCCACAGTTATGCACCTATATAACCAAAGATAACCGCCATGGTAGCATGAAAGGAGGAGTTTAACGCAAGTGTTAACCTCCTTATGTCAGTCGATGTAGGGGATCTTCATTATGTTCAAGATCATGGAGTGCATGAGCTCCTTAATCCATGGTTGAGGAACTATCTTGGGCTTCTTCCCGGTTGTCTTCATCAGGTACCTATGCAATGCGACCATTGCATAGTTCTTTCGGTCTCCAAGGTTGAAGTCGTTGATCTTGAGAGTTGGGATCAGTCCCATCTAAGGTCCAACTGCGCGTATCCCCTTCGATCAGTACGCAGTGATGAGTGTGTACTCAAAGTCATGCGAGACACTGTTACAGCTAACTGTACCAGCCAACGATGGGGTGTAGTCAGGAAAGACCGACGGGATTTTCTTCGCATTAGCCAGATCGTTGCGGTGTTTGCTTCTTTTCTCAGTCGCGGTTCGGCTAGATCGACGTCCAGTCGAGGGAGATGCTTGCAATCCACCCGTCGAAAATGCCTATATTCCTACATACATGACTTTCTCAGCCATGAGGTCGATCAAAATCTTCTCTACAGACTTCTCTAGCATGCTATGCTTGCAAGACATTCACACTTGTAATCACAGAGATTGGGTAGGCAAACAGACAGACCAGGTAATCAAATGGATGGTGAGGTATAGATATCACAACGATGTATGTGATCAATTCTCTATTATCTCATATATCTTAGTTTGCAAAAAGTGGTCCCGGTGCATCATTCGACGGATTAAATAAGCAACGTCGTAACAAATTCCTTCAATGGGTCGAAATGCCTTAATCAATACGAATCCACCCGTTATGGCATGGTCTCAAAGGTCCAATGACGATCTTTCTGGTAATAACTTTGTTTCTAGTCGTTCTGGATCATCATTCTAATGGTCGGGATGCCTCCAACGGTCATATAGCTTTGTCATGGCAAAGTCCCATTCTACTCAATTCTGCTATCCCAACGAGGTTCAAGTTTTGCAAACTTGCCTTCTGTGAAGTCTTTTCTGGAACTTCCTGTAGTTTTTTTAATTTTGTTTTCTTCTTACTGAGCTTTCTGGCCATCTTTCCTATGATTTGAGTCTTTGGATTCCTCTTTTCATTCTTATTCTTTTCTTCCCTTCACGTAGTCACTTCACACTGTTGAGGGTCTTCCAAAGGTTTCAAGGGTAATACCTCTTCTCTTACTATTTCCAGGTTGAATGAACTTCTTTCTTATATGTACAGGTTCTTTAAACCTTCTTGTGTTCTTCCAGCTTCGATAGCTAGTTCTCCGGCCCTCTGTAGCTTCAACTTATCCTCTTGTTCTTATATTAGTCGCACTATTTTTCTAGCTATGAAGTCCCTTAATTCTTTCTTTTTCTGTTATGTATCTTCCTCCTTTGCTTTCCTTCGGATCTGATCTTTCTCAATCCAAGCCTTTCCTAACAAAAGTGGAAGCAGGGCACTATTCTCAACAAACTTAATGACTTCAAATTATTCTTCAATCGATGTTCCATGAGAAATCATAGGTACATTAGTAACTCTTCCACATAGGGTTATCATCTTTCCTTTAAACAAGCTTATCCTCCCAATGAAGGTATTATAGCAGGATTTCCTAAAATTTCCCAAGTGCTTTCTGGCATAATATTCACCTATGTTTCCTCATCCAAGACACGGTCTATGTCAAAGTCTCCTATTCTTGTTTCTATGTGTTGCTTCTCTTTGAAGATCTCTAGTAAACTGATGTCTCTGTGATCATTCAATGTTTCTTTCAGTTGTAATAACATAGTCTCTAATTCTTTCTAGTTTTCTAACATATCCTTAGTCCCTTGACCTTTCATAGTTTTTTGGTCTCATGTTCATCTTCTCCACTTTGGAAATCATTCTAGGGAAATCCTAAACTTTATGGCTAATAGCTTTACAAGAAATACAAATAGGACATGTACCAGGGAATTCCTTAGCAAGATGTCCCGGTCTTCTGCAATTATAACATAGTGTCAATCCTCTCTTTCTTTTAAACGATCCCCACCCTTTCCTGTACTATGCACTAGGATCACAATGATGGACCCGCAATCTGTAAAAATTCTTTCTAGTTTCCTTCATCCACTTGTTAGTCCAAAAATTCTTTGTATGCATAGGAATAACATGTCTTTCACTATCTCTATCAAATCTATTCAGATCGACTCTCTCTTCTAGTTGTGTCCTAGTTTTAAGACGAGGAAAAAATCTATCAAACATACCTATATTCATACTTTCAAAGAAAAAAATTTCACTTATCTTGCCTTTATCAGAGCACAAAGCTTTAAGATCTTACCTCTTTTCTTCATATATGATTCCTTTCTTAGCAAAAAGTTTCACAAGTTAAGTAGAATGTTGCCCACTACAACAACAGATCTACGCACAAAGCTTTCTCTTTTCTTCAGTTCCCAACAACCACAGTTTCAGGTCCCGACAATAGAACCATTTGTTGGCATAGGGGCAGACCTAGGGTTCAATGCTTCAATAGTGCACCAACAAAACCCTAACTAACGACCCTTTTGGCAACACCTGCGAAGCAGATGAAGTCTCACCCGAGGTAGAGGCAAGGGGGGTTGTAGGAATCAGGTGTCTATAACCTAGATGAGACACAGATATGTGATTACAATACTTAACAGAGCATTTATCAAATAACATGCATTAGTTCATAAATCCATTCACATCATAAATTAAACCCTAGATACATAACAATGCAGTAGCAACCAAGATCAAGTACTTTTCATCACTTAACAAATAGTATTGGATCAGATCTAGCATTTATTTATCATCACTAGAGCATTAAGCATCCATACATCTATCTAACATACATAAAAATCAATACACTAACATATAAACAACATAAACAACATCAACAACATCGCACAAAGAACATTAACACATGATATACGTGGTTCACCCTAGTGTGGGGCTACGTCCACCAACTCTTCTTCTTCTTTATTAGTCTCCTTCAATCTTCTTACAAGCAAAGAGCCACAAAGCTAACTTCGCACTGGACAGGTGATCTATGCACAACGCACTAGATCCACCTTCCTCAAAATTAGGTCAAGGCACAAAGCCTTACATAGTATGTCTGCACAAAGCCGCTTACAATCACTTTCACTTAGCTAGGACTTTATAGATACCTGCACAAAGCCAACCAGATCTACTTCTTACAACATATTGTGCACTTAGCCAACACCCCCCCTCTTACAATCACTTAGCTACTTATTTATACATCACAAAAAGGCCTAAACATGGGTAAACCCATGGGCCAACCTCCCATACCCGTTACATAAACCCTAAAAGCTAAAAAATCCCACAAAACAAGCGATATCTCGCGATCTCTGCTTTGCCTGGGAACTCCATCTTTGAGCAGCCCGTCGAAGTCCCAAAAATGGTCAAACACGACCAATGTTCTCTCAAAACTTGGTCGAGGGCCAACATATATGAATATACAATTTCTTCTTAAATGAAATGTCTAGGTCCCAACACTCTAGTTCCTGTAAGAGTTCTTAAGGATGAGATGCCAAAGATAACATTGAATACTTATGTTATCTTGTTCACTAGATGGCTCTATTATGCAGTGTTTTAACACCAAAATAACTTAGTACAATGAACCTTCTCTTCCTCTTATAATTAGCATGTAATCAAACTTGAA
>JASDQU010346274.1:10151-22550 GCA_032191745.1 Picea mariana
ATTCACAATGCCCTCACATGTTTTGTTAAGCCCTAGACAAATCTCCATGTTAAGCATAAATCCCCATGATAAGTCTTAGAAAATGACCTAGATATTGATTTATTACATTTCTATTGTTATATTAGTGTTATCAACTAGATATTTTAGTTGTAATTGTACCATTTGTCTCCTATATGTATATATAAAGCAGACCTAGTCTGAGAATGATCACATCTTGTACATTTTTTCTATTGTAAAAGGAGGTTGCCCCCAGTCTTGTTTCTTTCTCAAGGCATGAAGTTACTTCTCTCTCTTTTTATGCTATTTTTTTTTTGGTGCATAACATTTGGTTTCAAATCATAAGATCTTGTTGATCCTTTTTCCTATCAAGGAAAAGAGACAACCTCATAGGAAATTCTCATGGGAAATAGAGATACCCTCTTCATTTTTATAGAGGTGGTGCTCCACTTTTCTCACTCAGATATTGTTTATATCAAGAAAACAACATATCTTTAGTTCATCAACATTTAATACTCGCGAGTGGAACCAACAAAGAAAGAATAAGGGGAAAAAATCCAATCAAAAGGAAGGAAAACAAGATTTCTCTTATTCCTCCATAGTCATTTCCCATATCATAGCAAGAGAAAGCAACAAATTTGAAGCAATACAAAAAAAATATAGAGTAGAAAAGATGGTCATTTTTAGAGAACTTTAAATGATTTTGTGGCATTCATATCATAAATATGTAAAGAAAACTCATTCTCAAGATTTAATGCTCACATAAAAGTTAGAAACCATGAGAGTCATGAGCTCCAAAATAGCTTCTTGTGGAGTTTAAATAATAAGTACAAATTGACTATTCAAGATCAAATAAAATGTGTGCCAAATCGACACTACATCATACTCGTGATATTTAAAAAAGAAAATAAGAAATTCATTCATCCTAATGGATTAAGATGGGGCTCTTGTGGACCATATATTGAGAAGAGGGGAAGGAAAAAAGAAGCAGTCATAAATCGGTCTTGTACACAAACATTAACATTCAAATAACAAGATTGGATGATTGCAAACTAGGAAAAATAAAATAGAGGGGAATGCTTCAAACAAGGTTTATACACACGAAAATGGAAGCAGGGGCTAGTGGTTCCACCTGAGCTTTCTTTTCTTTATCTTTAAATAAGAAACAACGATGTTGGTTAGAACTATCATAATCCTTTCTTGAATCTTCAAGATCAAGGTGGGTTAGATATCCTTTCGAACACACCCTTTAGACAATCTTGAATATACTCACACAACCGTGCTATGGTTATATTTTGTTTCACTCTAACCCCAAATAACTCATATTCAATAGTCTTCAATGTGTCATGATAATCTTGTGCAATGAATGATTGGTATTCAATCTTGTTCATGAAACTCACTAGTCAGTGTCGGATCTCATCTTCTAAAAAATTCGTGAGATCATTGAATTATGCTTCGTGTGTGACCTTTAGTATACCTATCTCATCTTGCATCTTATATCTTGTCAATAACATGTAATCCCTTATCAGGGGTGGGCCTTTGAGTTCCTTGAGGATGTTCGTTACCCTTAGAAACAATGAAATTATCATTTCTTCAAAAGCATCGCAGGTGGCGCTCAATTGTTGGAGGGTATCAATCCTTCTAAGATAGCCAAACTATATTTGGTTTTATCTATTTCTAGAGGGTAAATCTTGTTTCTTTCTGGTAAGCTCTTCCATACATGATATCCTTGCAACGAAAGTAATCGAAGCATTTTTATAAAAATTCTCACCAGTTTGAAAATCCTTTTGCAATAATTTTGTAAGTGAACAGACTCTTCTCGTCGTGGCACTTGCATCTATGGAAATATCTAGAGATTACATGATTATGTTGAGTCTTTTATTAGTATTTTCAACAATATATTTCTTGACACCCATCAATGGCTTAGAAATCTCGGTGACCTTAGAGTTAGATCTGGTCACTTGTTCAAGGAGTTCATCTAGGACTATCATAGATAAGGGCTCTACAAATAATAGTTTCAGGGTGAGGGTAGCTTAGAGTTCCCTTATCCTCTTATTTAATCTAGCATTCTCTAACTCTTGATATTTTATCAAGTGGGATAATGCCTCACTCATGGCATGATGAAACTTGAGAACCCCTAAGGACCTCATACCTTTGACTTTGATTTCATAACTCCACTTTCCTATCACTCTTTTATCCTTTAGGTTGACCCTTTAAATCTATAATTTCTTGGACTATTTATCATATTTGGCATTGTGAAGAGTCACATACAATTCTTCAAAACATATTGGCCCTTCCTGGCTGACCAACTCCTCTGCTATCAATTTAATCTTTGATATTTGTGTCATTGCCCATACGGGCACATCATTGACTTCATCAACTTCCATGTCTATCGCTCTCGTTTCCATACCCCTGGGGTATTGAGAATTTCCTCCATTTGGATTCCTCTCTCTTGGGAATCGAATTAATAGTGTGTTTTATATCCAATTAATATCAAGGGGGATCCCTACCATTTCCATCACCCGCACATCCGTCATTATTCTCTCTTCCTCTTGATTTTTGTGTCCCAAAGAGGAACTCTTATGGGAGTGATGAACTACACCACATTCGACACTGGATGTGGATATCCCCCTGTGTCTATGTTATGTTTTTTTTTTCCTCTAGGAGATGGACCTCTATTGCACTGATATTTGAAATTTCCCTTGTATGGGAATCATTGCAAGCGGTTTGCTTATTTTTTTTGGGAGTAGTTTTTCTTGGGGTGGTCATCACTTTGGCTTCAACATGAGTGTCCTCGTTTTCATTACCTCATTCTGTAATTTCTTCAAACCTATTAAAAACTAAGGCATAGTCGATTGAAACCATATGAGTGGTGAAAATTCCTTCAGGATCAAAACCACTACTGGATTCAACTTATTTCATATTAAAAGACTCTAAGAACCCTTCCATCTTGAAAGGCATGTGAATAAATTGTCGCTTCTTCTTCTTATTGAAGAAGAAATACCATGTCTTATATTGTTTATATAACTCATAAACAAAGAATTTTTCACAATCAAACCGAGGAAGAAGAAGGGCCTTCCCTTCAAAACCAAAGAGCCTCATGTACATGAATTGTTCGTCCAACACACATACTCCCTTCCCCATGAGAAAATACATGGCCACTTTGGTCACCCTAGCTGGTTTTGTTGTTGTGAGCATGCTTTGGCATTCCTTGATAAAGAAATGTTGGATTTGGTAAAAATGAAACAATGCCTTGTGCTTTCATAATGTGGGTACCAAAATTAAGAAATATCTTCATTAAAATCGGCGTTACCCCTTGGGGGTATTCCCTTGAATGTATTATAGTAATTGAAAGAAAGAACCAAGTAAGATTTCATGTAGAACCTCTTAGTCTGAATGTAGTTTGGAAATTGGTGGAAATTTCATTTGAAATAATATGGGTCCAATTGAAAATGACCCCTACTTGTACCAAGTAATAGAGTACATATAAAACATACCTAGTAATGTACGTTGTTGAGTCTTCACCAACTAGTCATAAAAAAATCCACACGAAATCTTTATGCAACTAAGCCAAAATGGATTTATTAATCATGTTGGGGCTCGAGGGTACAACAAGAGGTTGGACCAAAAAATCCATCAGTATATTTGCACCACCACCCTGAGCATGCAAGAAGGATTCTACCTTAGAAATCTTGGGGACCTTCTTTGGTGCTGGGATTTGCAACATTCTTCTAAATGTATTAGAATTCAAAAGGATATGGGTCCTTGCATTCTCCTTTACCTTGATTAATTGGTTCTTTGAATCAAATCTTTGAGCGCACCATGCTAAGAGTTATCTAAAATAAAACACTTCAGGTACACAACCAACCTTAGCTATCCCCAAATACCATACTTTGTTTTTAAGTTTGTCATCATGAGAAGCCTCATAATACCACTTATATGCAATAGATCATTGGAATTCAGTGATTTATTGAGCCAATAAATCGACTGTATCTCCACAAAAAGGTTCTCATGTTTTATTTTTCTCCATTCGTTCCACTTTAAATGTGCTTAGGTAAGTGTGAGGATTACATGTATAAATCATATTTCATGTCTAATAAGTTCCATGCTAATCATAAATTATGGGTCAATCTACTATTCAAATTTCCCCCCTCGTACACTTGGTGCATGTTGCTTATTAAATGGTAATTGTCATTTGCGTACACAAGTCCTGAGAGGAAATATGTGAAAATTAATCCTCATTAATTAAAATCTTTCGTTATTTCCATGTAAGAGATGTGTGGTGGATATGCTATGATTACCTCAAAACTAAAAATCATGTCCTACATAGAATATGGGCATGGTGATTACATGGAATGTGGGTGCAGAGAGAAACAATATCATGTGGAATGTGAGATGTGGGAGGAATCTCGGATGTTATCTTACGACATGAGTCTTGAGGAAATAAAAAAATATTCTAAGTATGAGAACACAGGTTTTAAGGATACAAGGTAAAGAGTTGCGGGGAGGTTGGGACCCGTTATCACATAATTTGTACTTCTGCAAAGCCCTCCACAATATCCCATATCTTGTGTAACTATGGAAGAATATACCACTATCACCTAAGTAGAGAATTCCCTCATTTTAGTGATGGAGAAGGTCCACCACAAGGGTGGATTCCATGGTAACCTCAAGGGATCAAAGCACAATATTAGTCAATCCTACTTCCCCCTATATTGGTCACCTATTAGTTAGGTCTAGGTCTAGGAAAGGGATGGAAGATAATAGAACAATTGTTTTAACTGTACGAGACAATAAACAACTTGCATCACAATATAGACAATTACCAAGTCATGGAGTGCAATAATGGACTCTTGGACACTAGAAAATTAATAAATGCTATGGTTGTTGCAAATTACAATAGTAAACCAGTTGTATAACAATAATTAATATGTTGCAACAACAACAAATAAAGTACTAAAAAATATAGCAATTTAGTATGAAAATAAATCCCTCAACAAGTACAATATTATCCAATAGCTAGAAGTACTTTTTTAGTAGCTTAAGCCATTTATAAATGAGTGTATGAAAAAAATTAAAGTAATTTCAGTGGATGTTGCAAACTTTTATAAAAACAACAATAAATATTGATAGTTTTCTAGAGTTAGGGTTAGAAATGTTAGTAGCATATTTGTGAGATAGAGAATGTTGATTTTATTAGCTACTTTAACCACAAGAACACCTCTAGATTATTGACATTGTACTCTAGGGATCATGGAGTCACAAATGCATTGGCTTGAATACTGAACTAAATCAAACCAGAAAATTAAGGTCTAAACCCTAAGGTGCAAACACACTTGGGCCTTATGTTTTAGACTTTGAGAAAAGAGGTACCTAGGGTGCAAACACTCTTGGGCGATGGGTGTCATTTTTCCCTTATTCTAGCTTCACTTAGGTCAAGGATCAAAGGTTAGGGTTAAAAACCTAAAGTGAAATCACTTTTGGGCCTTAGGATTTTAACCCTAGAAAAGAATACTTCACAAAATTGGGCAATAAATACTTTATGAGGGAGAGAAGAACTTATGTCTCCCTCTTATGGTTTCAACAAGACAAAGAAACTTTCAACAAGATAGAAATTTTACACCTATAGCATTAGCAAGAACAACAAATTGTATAAAATTACTTACAACAGCATGATCATTCAAACCATAATTTCAGAAAATATCCATCCAAGAGAGAAAACCATCCACAAAGATCTCTCCACAAGACTAGCACATCAGAGAAAATATCTAAGAGAGGAAAAAATAGTGAACTTTTAGAGAGGTTCTCCTCTGCCAAGTGGTGAGGAATGTGATGATGAAAATAAATCCTAGCACTAGCCTCCCTAGAACTTTGTCCACAATATAAAGTGAAAAATCTCAAATAATCCATGATTTAAGTGGGACTGACCCCTCAAATATCCTCTACAAATGATAAAAATGCAAATAAGCCATAATAAATGCCACACATATGGTGATGTCAAGCCTCCCAAGACTAGATTAAGGACTCCCAAGGCCACATGGAATCATCTCAATGTGAAATGATGGCAAAGGGTGCATCTCATCATCCATGGTCATCCTCAATCATCGATGGTAGCCCAAGTGACATCAAACCCCATCATCATAAAACCATAGAAGGTGACGTCATCATCAAATGGAGGCCCACATCAAGGGTGTAGGGAACTTCCTCCAAGGTGAAGGAGGTTGCATCTCATCTCTGCTTCGTATCCATATCTCAGCTATTGCAATGTCCTTAATCCAGTGAGTAATAATACTTGGGCTACACTGCCCATCATGTGGGCTTCCATCCTATCTATGTTCCATCCTGACAAAATATTCCAAAACCAAGTCCATATGTCCATTGTCCAAGGTATTGAAGATGTGAGAGCTCATGTCAGAAGGTGCAAAGTCATTGGGTGAATCACTTATTTGCATCACATGTGCCAAATTATTGCAATAAGGGCACGATGTCCTAGGTGAAATCCTAAGACATCCCTCAAAGAACCATGTCAAGGCCATCCAAATTAAAACAGAATATAAGAAAAGGTGAACCAATGTTCAGAAGAGATATTAGTCCTAGGGTCATGCAAAGTAAGTTGTTACTTACTATATAATCCATGTGAACAATTCACCTCAGTATCCCCTTCAAGCATCACATTGGCTTAGGACTCTATGTGAGTTGGAAAGATTGAATATGGGAGGGCCTTCATCCAACCCTATAAGGTGTTCCAACCAAGACAATAAAAGAAAATACCCAAATAGAGGGATAAATACCAAGAGAAATAGTTAAATAAATAAACCCTTTAAGAGTAAGTGTGATAGTGGTACAAATTTGGGCTTACTTCATGGCTTATGGTGGCATTAAATCCATTTCTATGAGTGATTCTATAGAGGGAGAACTTTCTTCTTGAGATACCCTTTCCTCAATATTTTTTGCATTTTAAACCCCTTAATTTCCTTTTGATACCCATTCATTATTTTTCAAGCCCCCTTTACAGGTTTCAAGCTTTATTCTTTCATTTTTCTACTAGGTTAAAGTCATGTTATAAGTGCGCATTCAGTGCATTAGGACAAGGGGAGATTACCATTAGAGGGGGTAGAGCTCAATTTGTCCAGTGGCTTTTATAGGTGGCCTTTTTCATTTTTTACATAGCATATATATAGCACCTACATCAGCCTTTGGGCCTTCATCCCCTACTTCTCATGAGAGAATGGACCATGAACCATTATCACATTTTAGTACAATGTGACAGGATCCGGGATGGAAAGTGTTAAGTATGGTGGGGGACAGAATGTTACCAGGTTGTGAGGGACCCCTAGTAGTACCCCTTTTCCCTGGGCAGTGACACCATGGGACTAGGGCATATAAGATTACCACCAATGCGAAACAAGGAAAATAACACAACTTCCCAAGACAATGATCCATTATCCAACTTCAACCAATGATCCTCATCCACATGCCCAGTAAATTAAGCACAACGCTTCACATGAAAGGACTAATATACCTCATGGTGAAACTAGTTTACCATCTCCCATACACTGAGTTGTTTGGATGTGATGAGGTTGGCTGATTTGTAGCCATAAGAGGCAATCTGGGGAGCTTTTGGGATGTTATCTATGGACATGTTGATCATCATCACAGTCGAGATCATTGTCTCTATTGTGGAGCATGAGACATGATCTCCTCTAGTTACCTGTAGTTATGGGGGGATAACGTCTCTCTCCAACATGGGGACATGTGCTCAATGTAGAGTGCATGAGAAACTAAACATATTTGATTTCCCAAGACATGCAATCCTATGCCCACTTCAAAAACCATAACCCATAAGAAGTATCGACCAGTGGAAATGATCCACTGGGATTAGTAGTAAATAAAAATCATGCTAAAAAGAAAAAAAATATATTACTACAGATATACATGATGAAGTAATAATACAGTGATCAAATACAAGTTCCTAATACGCATTTATAATATACAAATGAGAATTCAATATGTACAATAAAGTGCAATACTATACTAGCATGAATGCATGATGCAAACATATATACAAATGCAAATGCAAGATGCAAATGCCCTACCTAACCTAGCTAATATGTGCTACAAGGTTAGGTTCCTTCGGGAAAGTAGGTTTTGAGAAGGTATCCGTTAAATGGTAACAATATATTCTCCCCTTTAGGCGCGACCAAGATAAAGGAGTTACACTCTCTCAATTCAGTAGGGCATGATCCATAAATATCAAACTTCTTGTGAATTCTTGGTTTCTCATTCCTCGTGTCCCAGATCAGTACCTAGTCACCTTCCTTAAAAATCGTTTTTCTTTCTTTGTGATCAAATGTTCCCTTAATATTCTCTTGGTTATGCTATCTAATCCAAAGAGTTCCTCCTAGATTCATATAGTTCTATGAATTGGTCAATTCTTCCTTGCAAAGCCTCATTGTCAGTCATATACTATTGTGTGAATTGGAGGGTAGGAATCTAGAGGTTGATGGGAAGTTTGGCTTCCAATCCGTATACTAGCTCAAACGGGGTTTTTCCTGTGGTAGTATTGGTCATGATATGGTATGCCCATAAATCATAATTGATATTACTATCCCAATTCTTGTTTTCTCCTACAATATTTTTGACGATATTGATCAGATTCTTATTACTCAATTCTTCCCATCCATTTCCTTGGGGATAATAGTTGGAAGAGTGAGATAAGATGATCCCATACTGGAAATAAAAGTCTTCTAAACGAAGGGAGATAAAATCCTTGGCATTGAAAATAATGAATTTTATAGGAGAACCAAACCTTTTTATTATCCTATCCTCAATAAAACTCATGGGGACTTCCTCTGTTTCATTTTTCATTGGGATGGCTTCTACCCACATAGTGAAATAGTATGTAGTGGGAAAAACCCAATGATATATGTTTCTATAGTTTTCTTCAAATTCACCAATGAAATATAAACTCCATTGCTTAAAAGGAGCTTCAACAAATACTAGCTTCAAAGGAAATGCAGTAAATCGTTGTTTTCCTGTGAAGAATTGACAACGCTGGTAGGACTTGACATAATGATGGGTATTAGTGAACAATGTAGGCCAGTAATATCCAACTATTAGAATATTATGGTTGGTGGTGTGGGAAGCGAAGTGACCACTGCAATACCTTAAATGGAGTTCTTTAATCAATTGGTTAGCTTCATCTTTGTTAACACATCTAAGAATGATTCCATCATGGTTCTTCCAGCCAAGACCATCGTGGGTCAAACAATATTTCATAGCCTTTATTTTCAATGCTCTCTTCTTGTGATCTACCAAGTGGTTTGGGTATGAAAGGTTCTTCAACTAATTGATAATATCAACATACCACTCATCATGTTCTAGCTCACTCACTATCACGTTAACTTGGTCATTTTCCCCCATTTGTATGGCTTCCTCATTAATTTGGGTCAACATCTTGTATGGGCCTTCTCCCTTGATAATATTAGTGGGATTGATCTCTAACTCGTATTCCTAAATGTATGACACCTACTTTCCCCTAATTCCAAGGAAATATTGTCGAGAGAGGACATCTTTCATAGCGGGGAAAGGCACATAAGCTTTGATTTTGTTGTATCCAACATAGCTCGTAAAGTGCTTAAAGGACTTGACAAGGGCATTTGATTTCTTATCAATGATTGAGTATTTTAATTCATCATCCCTAAAGGCTTTTCTCATGAAGGATATGGGTTGTTTATAGTTGTCCTTATTCTTTTTCAACAACATTCCAGCTATAGTGTCTTGAGAAGCGAATGAAAAAATCATAAAGTCACAAGAGTAATTAGGGATAACAAGGACATGTGTCATATTGATTTGTTCCTTAACATATTTGAAGGAATTCAAGCTATAATTATCCCATTTAAAGGGAATATCCTTTCTTATCAAGGCATTCATTGGCTTAACCTTCTTTGAAAAGCTTGGGATGAACCTTCTTATAAATTTGATCTTACCAAAGAAAGATTTCAAGGATTTCTCGTTAGTAGGTGGTCAGATTTTCTTGATAGACTCAATTCTTTCGTGATTGATGGAAATAACTTCTTTTGAAACCACATGTCCTAACACTTTCCTTTGTCGATACCAAATATTGATTTCTTAGGGTTAATGGAAATTCCATATTTCCTACAATGCTCAAATATCGTCCTAAGGTTTGAGATATGTGCATTTCTTTCCTTAGAGACAACTTTTAGAATGTCTTGGTATATCTCTATTATTTTCTCTATCAGATCTTTGAAGAAAAAATCATTTTGGTAGTGTCATTGGGAAAGTCTATAACTTTTAGGTTCATGAAGTTTGCTAGAAAATTTATTTGGGAGTTATAGAACTCCTTGCTTCTTTATAGGAACCTAAGTATTTCGGTATCATCATCAAAAACCTGCCAATGTTCTAGGTTATCGGGGACTGAGGGTCTAAAGACAACTTTCATTTTTCACAAGTTCTAAAGGACCTCCTCACAAGGTTGTAGGGTGGATGCATAAATGGCTAAAGCATTAATGACATAGTTATTTTCTCTAGGTACAACATTAATTGAAAAATCATCAAAGAGTTCTATAGTGTCCCTAACCATATCCTTGTATTTCCTTAATCTTTCATTCTTTGCAGCAAATTTTAGTTTTACCTGGGAAACAACCAGATTAGAATCCCCTATGACCTTCAAGAATCACTAGAAGGAAAAGACCTTTTAGCAGAGTTTATAATGGAGGTTTCTAGTGTTACAAAATTGGAAAAAATTGGAAAAAAAAAACTATGCTACAACATTCGTTATCAATAGCGGATGTTTTTGCAGATACTATAACAAAATTTGATTATAGCTAAAAAAATATGGGTGGTCGGAGGTGTTATCAGATGTATATAAATCAGTGTGTATGTATATGGAAAAAGCATCGATGCGTACATACACATACAACACCGGTGTTGTATGCTTAACGTCAAGCACCGGGGGAGTAAATATGAAAGCACTGGGGTAGTAAAATATTTAAGCACCAGGGATTTTTTCTTATAAGCACCAGGGATTTAACATCAAAATGCACTAGGAGAGTTAAAAATAACTAAGCACTAGGGATTTCTGCATAGAACGCACCGGTGCATTATTAATAAGAAGGCACCAATGATGTATAAAATAATATGCATCGGTGCGTTACAGGTAAAAACGCTTTGGTGCATTAAAAATTGAAAGCACTGGTGCTTTTCAGTAACAAACAAGCCCAAGAGTTTATCAATAACACAATAGTTTCAGTGCGTATAAATAACACATATGCACCGGTGCTTCATATAAGATTAACGCACCAATGGTCAAATTTTTAATATAATTTTGTGTTATTAAATTGATATTGAAACCAGTGCTAATTGATTACATAAAAGCACTGGTACAAATTTAATATGAAACACACCGGTGAGTTTTAATATTAAATGTGTCAGTGAGTTTTAATATTAAACGTGTCGATGAGATTAATAATTAAAATACATTGAGAAACGTTGCCTTGTGATAAATCAATTATTGTTATTTTTTAATTTTGTTATTTATCAAAAAAATTGCATATATCTTGTATTTTCATTAGTGAATTTAGATATAACGTTTGGATTAATTTGTTATATCATCATATTTTGCATATCTTCATTATAATATTTAGTCATCCATATATTTAATCAACGATGTAACATTTCACAGTGACATTGGACAATGCAATAGAATGAATTAAAACATATTTTATTATATGAATAAAAGGGTCTTTGTCATACAAAATGAGACAATTATCGGTAATCCTTTATCTTTCAATTGAGACACTATGTCCATTACATTAAACAAAAATGTTTAATTTTCACACACAATTATTTCAAAAAAATACAATTACAGCTTGCATTGATATCCAAATATATTGTTCATCATTCTTCACCAGAACTGTTGTTAGTTCTCAAGCTACTTCCATGCCTTGAGTTATTTTGTTGAATGTTTGTGTTAAGAACCAAAGACTGAATACAAAAGCACCACAAGAGATATACAAGAACAATATGCAAAATCTCCTTTATTACCATCAAACCCTTGAGGTAGGGCAACACCATACAATGGATTCTGTTATGGAAGGGATCCTATCCTGTTCACTTGCCTCTTTGAGGGGGCATCCTCCTATTGAGCTTCAGCTCCAAATACAATACTTCTTTTCATGTCTCATTACATTTCTTGAATCCCTTTATATAGTGCTACCATCACCTAAGAACATTCTAGAGGAGGAATCTTCTAGAAGTAGAATTTTTTAAGAATTCATCTTACATTTATTATATCTAATTACCCATTTATTATATCTAATTACCCATTTATTATATCTAACTACCATAGTGGGCCTTATTTAATAATATAGTGGACCTAGT
>JASDQU010346282.1:1814-12385 GCA_032191745.1 Picea mariana
TCAATCTTTTCATGTTCTGTAGCTCGATGTTGTTCGACAAGTACTCCATGACTTTGTGTTAAATCATAGGTGGCTTGGTCGGTTTCTTCCTATGATTGTCAAAGGTGAAATTCGACTGTATCAGCTAGTCGGTGGAGTTGGGCTGGTGCATCTCCCAACCCTGGTTCTCCTAGTGCAGTGGAGACTACACGACTAGATTGAAGAGCCTGTTGTAACCCTTGGAGTTTGAATTCAATCATATCATACATTTCTTCCATTCTGGCCATGTGTTTCTCTGTTATTTCTAGCAAGGCATCATTAAGAGTTGTGATGATGAAATCAAAATCATCGGAGGTGAGGATGGTCTGCATCTTGGTCATGGTGGT
The DNA here is from genome assembly GCA_032191745.1 of Picea mariana. Lineage (NCBI taxonomy): Eukaryota > Viridiplantae > Streptophyta > Pinopsida > Pinales > Pinaceae > Picea > Picea mariana. The sequence goes on from JASDQU010346282.1 coordinate 2,180, forward strand.
TTTTGACTNCTCTTCTTTGAGGGGTCCTCCTCATCTCTGGGCAATGTTACTTGGTTGGGCCTCTATTCAAATTCTACTTCGTTACCACCCACTGGGTCAGGTGACATGGAAGTAGTCTTCACTAAGATGCTTCTTAAGTTTTGGAACTCCTCAGTCTTCTTCTGTAAGCTAGTTCTGGGTGTATTATGTTCTTTATGGGTGTCCTCCAGGCTGTCATAATCAGATATCTCTGTGGATTTGGTGGGGATAAGGAGGTCAACGGACCATTTCTTAGTGATTTCCTCCAGGTCTTCTTCTGTAAGATTATAATATGTGTGGAGTTTCTCTTTATGTTCATCTGACCGCACTGTAATGTAAACGAAGTGTCGATCTGCGCTGAAATTCATTAGTGGTTGGAACCTTTGTAGTGTGTTTGGAGTCATGCGAGGCTTATCTTCGATGGTTCGCTTCAACTGAAGGTAGTATGTATGAAAAACAACATTCGACTGCCACTATTTGTTCATATATGTTGAATACCATAATGTAGCAAACTTCGTGGCAAGCAGTTCGAACGGATCTATGTCTAGGAAGGTTGCTCCTTCTGATATCTCCCCAGAAACAAATGCAATGAGGACCAAGAGCCAGCCGAAATGGAATTCATAACCTTGGTCCTGGGCTTCTTGGAAATCAAGTTCCAACTGGTTAACTAGGTACTTCATCTCGTGCCATAGATCTTGCGATATCTGAGGTTAAAGCCACTAAAATTTAGTGTTGCGATCTTTTCCTGTTCTGTTCAAACTATGTGTATCCCATTTGGGAGGTATGCAATAATTATGGTGTACTCGAAATAGCGTGGTACACTATCACGGTTCACCACGCTAGCTAGAGGAAGGATGTAATCGGGCAATATGGTTGGAATCTGTTTTTCATTCGTGAGGTCGTCTTTATGCTTGGTTCTCTTTTCTACTGATGGCCGAGATGGTCCTGATCTGTGAGCAGTCAACAAAGAGGCTTTCACTGTTCTCGTCGATGAAGATTGTACACATGTAGACATCAACATGACTCTTTCAGTCATGAGGCCGATAAAAAATTATTCAACAACTTTCTCTACAATGCTAAACTCAGTCGACATACGTGCTCAGGATTGAAAATCCCGGGTTCGGGGAGTAATTTAGACATGACAATATGATAGAGGGAAATAGTGCAATCAGAACTGTGTAAAATTAATGAGTTTGTGGGATCATATTCATGGTTAGAAAAAGTGTTCTCGACGCATGGCGCAACGAGATAAATAGATAACTTGGCAACGGATCTGTTGCAATGGGCGACAACGAGCAAGAAGCCTTCATTTCTATTATGTCCATTATGGCGCGGTCCAATGGTCTAGTGGAAAACCATAAATTACTTTCAAACCATTCGGAGGGTCGGCCAAATGGTTATATTAGTCACAATGGCTATATTGCTTTGCCATGGCGAAGTGCCATGTGATGTTGTTCTGTTATCCTGGTGAAGTTCCAATTTTGCAAATTTTTCATCTGCGAGGTTCCTTCTGGAACCTTCTATAACTTGTTGATCTTAGCTCTCTTCTTACTTATCTTTCTAGCCTTTTTCAAGTGAGCTTCGTCTCAGTATGCCTTTTTCCATTCTAATTCTTATCTTCTTGTGGCATAGCTACTTTGCACTATTGAGATTCTTTCCTAAGATTCGAGGGTGATGCTTCTTCTTTATCTGGAATAGGTACTTCAATCTTCTGTGGGTGTTCTAGTGTTCTTGCAACTTCAAAATCCGAGTCTCTGGTGTTAAATAGCTTTGATCTGTTCTTCTGTTCTTCAATCAAGTGTGTGATCCTTCTAGTCATAAAATCTTTTAACTCTTGCTTCTTCTTCTCTAAAACTTCTTCCTCTTCTTTCCTTCTGCCCTGATCTTTTTCAACCCAAGGTTTTCCTAGTAACATGGTAAATGGGGCGTCATTCTCAATAAATTTAATAATCTCAAAATATTCCTCTATCGAAGTTCTGTTGGAGTTCATAGATATCTTGGTGATATGTCCACATAGGTCTATCATCTTTCCTCTAAATATCCCTTTTCCTCCCAATGAAGGAGTCATAGTAGGCTTCCCTAAAAGTTCCCAAGTTCTTTTTGTCATGATATTCACCTGTGTTTCCTCATCTAGAACACAGTCAATTTCGAAGTCTCCTATTCTTGCTTCAAGACATTCTTTTTCTTTGAAGATCTCTGATAAGATGACATGTTGGTGGTCATTCAGGGTTTCTCTTATCTCGAACAATGCTTTCTCTAATTCTTTCTGTGGTTCTTCCATTTCTGGATCTGCCTTAAGGTTTTCTTGTTCCATGTTCATTCCTTCACGCTTAACAATCATTCTAGGGAAATCCAATACTTCGTGGTCCATATCTTTGCAGCAGAGACAACTAGGTATTCTCCTAGGGCATTCCTTAACAACATGTCCTCGTTTTATTATACTATAATAGAGGGTTAATCCTCTCTTTATTTTAAATGATCCCCATCTCTTTCTGTACTGTGCGCTAGGATCATAATATCTAACCCACAAATAGTTCTTTCTAGGATCCTACATCCACTTGTTTGTCCAAACATTCTTTCAATGCATAGGTATAACATATCTTTCACTATTCTTATCAGATCTATGCATATCAAAACTTATTTCATCTATTAGGGCCCTACTTTTCAAGTTAGGAAAAAATCTATCAACCATACCTAGATCCATACTTTTGAAACAAAAATTTCCACTTATCTTACTTATACAAAGAACACAGCCTTCAGATCTAAAAATTTTCACTATTCTTACCTTTATCAAAGTACAGAGCTTGCAGATCTTACCTTCTGTAATAAAAACTTCTTACTTTTAGCTTTCTCAAGAAAAAATATTTCGGATGTTACCTATTTTCTTTAGCACAAAGCTTTATAAATCAAGTAGAATACTGCGCACTAGAGAGACATATCTATGCACAAAGATTTCACAGTTTTAGGATAGATCTTTAGAAAAGCTTCTTCTTCCTTAGTTCCTAGCAATCATAGTTTCAGGTCCCAACAAAGGAACCATTTTTTGGCACAAGGGCAGACCCAGGGTTCAACGCTATAACAACACACGGATAAAGCCCTAACTACCGACCCTTTCGGCAACAACTGGGAAGCAAATCAAGTCTCACCTGAGGTAGAGGCAGGGGTGGTTGCAGGACTCAGGTGTCTGCAACCTTAGCTGGGACACAGATTTGTGATTGTAATACTTAATAGATCACTTAGCATCGACATTTCATCAATATTTTACCACTATTCTACTAAGCAAATAAAAAAAATCATCGCATCATTCACTCAGATCTGATGTATCGAAGCACTTATCATAAAGAGGTAGATTAAATCTAATAGATTCAAGCACTAACCACATTCACGTAGTTTAGATCTATATTCATATAAATCATTAGCACAAAGCATAAACATATCTATCTATCTATATCAAAGCACTTAGCAAGTGAAGACATAAAATCATAAAGACATCGCACAAAGTAGAGAAACACAACATATACGTGATTCACCCCCACCCTGGGGCTACGTCCACCAACTCTTATTTTTTATTGTCTTCAATCAATTAGTTACATGCATAGATCCACAAAATCCTACTCTTCATAGGACATGAGATCTGCGCACACCTCGCCAGATCCACCTTCCCCAGGCTAGGTTATAACACTAAGCCTTCTACAGTCACTTGCACTTAGCTCTGCAAGCCTCACACGGTATGCACAGAGCTCTTACAATCCCTCGATCACATAGATATAGCACTTATCCATCCATATAACATCACATATATTTATTCTGTATATATCCTTACATTTCATATACTTCTATATATACATTACAAAATAGGCTGACATCCCATACCCGTTACATAATCCCACATCCCAAAAAGCTGTTGAGATCCCACGATCTCTGCCTCATCTTGTGCTCCTCCTTAGATAGGCTTTCAAAGTCCCAAAGTAGGTCAAAATTGTGCAAATATCTCTCAAAACATGTTCAAGGGCCAACAACTAGCATTTTCATTAAACGTTTCTTTAGTCTCACAAGACTAGTTTTGGATTAGTCAACAAACCTAACTTGAAATAATCATAACTTTGTACTTGTAATGAATAAAGATCTGAAACTTATACACAATGTTATTCAGTATATTTTATGCAATTAATCCATGTGTCACTACTTGGAACCTCTCAGAAAAGGATTTATGGCAAAAATGGCACACCTTGTTGAATTTTAGTTTATTCTATAGAGAGACCTTGTAGAGCGTACCCCACATGGAATGTTTGTTGAATTGATCTGAAACTGTTACAAAGAATACCAAAGACTGTACTCTAACCAAAAAATTTGGTCTTGCTGAATTTAGATCTTTTATGAATAAGTTATGACATTTTTACCGGAAACACCTGCTTTTGACTAGTTTCAGGACTAGCCACAAACCCTATTTTCCACATAGTGTAACTCCAAAAATACAACGACCCAAAAGATTATTTTTTTACAAAAGATACTTGGATATGTTTCCTCAATGGCATAGAAATTTCACGGTCCAAATCAGTCTAGAAAAATTTTTATTGCGAAAATGGTGAGATGACCTGAAAAAAACATACCTTAGAAAGCATCATCAAAAGAAATTATCCTTCCTTGAATTCCGGCCTTCTTTTCTTCACTTTCCTCAGAAATTTGGCTTAGATATCCTTTGTTTACCTCAAACACCTATAGGTATTCAATATTCTGAAGTATATCTTAAATGAGAGAGCCTTGCCTCTTATTTATTATCTCCAAGTAGCTTCCTTAAAAACATCTTCTAGGTCACTTTGCCCACTTTCCTTATTTTAGGGTTAATCCACTTCTAATTTAACCATTAAATTTATTATTGAATTAATTTATTTTGTATTCAATTTGAATTATAGTACAATCATCACTTCACTTTATTATTAACCTTTTAAAATCTCTTAAACCACTTTGACTACTTTGACCTTCTGGGGCTTCTAGATGACATATGAGGGTCTTCCAACTTCGTAAGGCCATAACTCTCAAACCGTGAGAAGTTTTGTGACATTCCACGTACCAAAAGAAATGGAATGACATGTACTATCCATATAGAATAGTATTACCTGAAAATATATCAAAATTCATACCGTTATCCATCAAACAAACTTGGGTCCATTACCGAAACCCGGGTTCTCTAACTTCTCATGGCCCTAACTCTCTAACCGTGAGGAGTTATGTGATGTTCCACATACCACTGGAAATGGAATGAAAATAACTATTCATATAGAATAGTTTCATTGAAAAATTCACAGGCATTCATCTCATTATTCCACAAATAAGCATGGGTTCTTTAACCATACTTATAGGATAACTCAATTCGCAAAACGTCTTCCCATGAGGGATTTCACCATAAGGGGACCACTTTGGAGTTCATCCATTTCTACTTATTATCAACCATGAAAATACAATAACGATTCAAATTTACATCAAACAATCTTGGGTCCATTACCCAACCTTTGTGCTACGGGGCTTTCTTCAAGGGTTGACATCAATGACAACCAACCTTAATCAACGGAATTATCTCAACAAAACTCAAAGAGAAAACCGTAATATGCTTCTCCTTATATTCTCCCCTTGTTCCTCCCTTTCCTCTTTCCTTTAAGCAAATTATAATTGGTTGAATTAGTTGAATTACTTCCTTAGTTAAGTTAACTAAAACTCAACCAACTTTTTAGTTAAGGGTGAAAAGTAATAAAACCATAATAAGGATTTTAAATAAATAATAAATAGTAGGTGGGACCCCTTAGGACTCCCTTGAGTTCTCTAACAATGATAACATAATTAGGTAATCAAACAAAACATCCCTCCTTATGACTCCCATCATCACTTTCATATTTTGACAATTTATATCAATGATAATTGAAATTATTTCCAAAAATATATTACCCATATATCCCAAAAGTAGTGTGTTGTCCAAAATTTTAGAAGTGAACTATTCTCAACAATTAATAAATAAAAAATTAAAATCCATATTTTCCACTCTAGGAGGCAATATTTCCCTTATTGTTTCTATCACCTTTTGATATATTTGAATTTGCCTTAGGTTGTGTGGAGACTTTAGGCCTAATCTTAGTGATCACATGAGAGAAATCATATCTCAAATTCATGCAGTAGGACAGAGCTTTATCAAAGTCATTTGAGGGTGAATAAAGGGGAAATGGTGGCTTTTCCTATGTAGGGGGCATGGTGGGCCTCGATGTTTAACCTTTTTCTTGCATGGGAAGACTATACTGGTGAGTGGATAGGGGAATCTTGACAAATTTTATTGCAAGGTGGAGGAGAAGGCAGAGACAAGTTAGGCCATCCATGATGTTGGGAGACTGTTGGCTGGACAATCTCTTGCCATCCATCTTTTTAGGAAAATTTAGGTTGCAGTGAGACATGAGGAGGCATTGGGATACCAGGGACCTATGGGGCTTGGAAGGGAGGCCATTCAGGCCTAGGTTGGACCACTCCTTGCCCAATCCAGTTAAAAACTCTAGCTTGAAATAGCTGACCTAACTCTTGTGAGTCTGCATCAAAGTGTATAGAGAATATTGGCCTTCTAGGGCCCATGTTCTAGTTACCTCTTCCTCGGTTACCCCTGTCATGGTTACCTCTGCTGAAAACGCTCATTCATGTAGGCATAATTGATTAGCAAATAGTTTCTTTAACAACCATACATGACAACTCTTTTAAAATATGAAATAAAATTTGGCTCAACAACATATCAGACTCATGCAATCCAATCCATACAATCGTTTAATAGTTGTTAATGAGTATGGGGTGAAAAAGGGTTCTGGGACATGCGAGGGGTTGTATTGAGTGAAATATGTTAAAAATAGGGGGAAAAGATCATGATTATTGCTCACAGACACCAAACAATCAATTGTATCATAAACCAAAAGAATATATCACTGTAAATCATCATTATAGTCCTTTAACTATCATAATAAAAAACTTATCTTTACTGTAACTAAATTTTAGGAACAAGGAATGGGTAGTGAATATGGGAAGGCGAGGGGAATTGTAATGAGCTAAAACTGAAATAATGGTCGGGGAAAATACCGAATACTGTTCGAAAAATCAATTAAGTAATCCTTAAAACAATTATGTATTTAATGCAAACGATCCAACACCAATTTAAACAATTATTGTGGCTAATTAAACAATACTATGTTTTAAAATTTGTTCACTATCCCACATTCAATTTCCTCAAAACTTTCAATTAACACAGAATACAATTATACTCAGAATCGTCATGAATTCACCCATATTGTTTAAAAGAATTATGTTTCTTTTAAATTCCTTCCCTTTTATATTTAAAACAAAATCCAAGGAACACACACTCATATTGCATCAACTCTGTTCAGCATAAGAAAAACATCAACCACTACCCATAATTAAATTTCTCAAATCAAACATAGACACAGGTCTTTCTTGAGTTGAACATGCTCCTTTTAAACATACCTGATCCCATTCCTTTGACAAGTTTAACAATTAAATTCGCAATGAAACCATACAACCAAAACCCTGTGATCATCTCTAATGGTGCAATAAAATAAAATGATTCATGATGTACATAATTCATACACAATAGACAACCAAGCCACAATTATCAACTTTTGAACTTGTAATAATATTGATTGGGAAAAATTGAACACACATAAAACACCAACTAATTTTTATACCGTGTTGTAGGAACCCACACACCAACGCAAAATGCAAAGAAGCATCTCTATGACTATACATATCCAATTACTCCCAATCAAAGAATTAAAACAATGTTGAGTTATCGATTTAACTGTCACAACAAAAGGAGGAAGTGACTGTATGCCCATTATCATTTCCAATTACAACTATCCAATCACCTTGATCAAACAGAGACGAGCCAACAATCAAAGCCACTGTCAATATTACTTAACCAACTTATGACAGACAACAAGATGCCCGACAGGGTGCGACTGATTAGTTTATCAAACTCGGGCTCTGTAAATAATGAAAAAAATAACCAAGGGTTCAGTCAGTGGAACCAAATACAGGGAGACTGGAGGTCAATCATATCAATAGTAGGTGAGAGCCTTTGAGAAAATCATGGTGGAACCATAAGCCTTATAACCATTAGTTTGCAAGAAATGGTGATAATTCAACAGCAGGTAGGGTAGACCATGATGCCAAGGAGCAGAGGTTTCTTACTGGCTAGTGACCAACACCATGAACACACAAAGGCATAACCCTTGTGTTTTTCCCAAAAAGACGAGTAATTCTGATAGAAATGCAGATCCCAGGTACAACCAACAAACCTAAAGCAAGCTTCTTAGCATAATATCCACCCATAACCAACTGTGTGTATACCAATAACGTAAAATGATCCCACGACCAGGTGGAAAATGATATGCAGTGACCAAAAGGTGGTTCAAATCATACACAACAACCCTATAGCACCAAATACAACTGGGTGTGGTTACAATAACTATGAGGAGATGGCCAGCAAGGCCAAACAGAATGAAACCCTCCAACAAAAACCCATAAAGAAAACAAAGAGCCATCATGACATCCACCACAAATAACAACTAATGAAATCACAACTTCAACCACTGATTTTTCCATTTGAAACAAATAACACAAACAACCATTCCATAGAAAACACCACGTGTTTACACAGTTTCCAACCTCAATAAAACACTTACCAATACATTTCTGAGCCAATGTTCATTTCATATATAGAGTGAATTCATGGATGGGCGAAAAAAACCATACCTGTAACCAAATGGCCTTAAAAATGCGATCTTGGTTGAGCAGTTCCTTCCACGCTTGAATCTCGGAGCTTAACCACATAAAAAATGAAATGAAAAATAACCATGCTAGGGTGACGACCAATGGGAGAAGTATGGAGTGACGTGCATTTATTGAACTTCTCTTCCATCCTTTATGCCATTCAATTACGCAGTACACGACAACCAACCATACATTAATCCACACATCAAAACTTGCACACATTGCTTTCCAATTGCACCACTCAATCCATATTAATCATTGCCAAAACCATACTATAACATATATCACATTCATCCCATATAACTAAATAAAATTGTATAGCCACTAACATTTCTAGTTAGGACTAATATCAACTACTTTAAATTTCAATTACACATAGTATAGCATAGCATAGTATAGCATAGTTCCTTCTTCTTGTATTTTTCTCATAAGTCTCTTTCCATTGCTCTTATTATAACTAACATGTGTCTTATGCAGGTTTTGAGAGGTAATGAATTATAGCGACAATAGAAATTGTAATAACATAAATACAAGTCATTCATCCATGAAATTTAGAGCTTAGAGCAACAGAACCAACACATAACATGCATTATCCATCTGCCATTGTGATGCAAACATAACCAATATTTCATCACCAATCATGTAGAACCTTGTAAGAAACATCGAAACAACAACATAAAATGTGTAATAAGAACTTATCTTATCCTCCAATTTACAAGGGGGTCCCACCTACTAGTATTATATATCATTAGTTTAGTTTAAATAATAGTCTTTAGCAATACTTTGCAGGTGAAATCCTCGTTGTGAATTTTATCATCAACAAACTGGCAAATCCACAGGGAAATCTGATTCCAAAAGATTAAGAACTCAGAAAAAATGGTTTCATAGACCAAGAACAACAGTTCAAGAAGATATAACCAAAATGATTCTGAAATAGGGGGAAGTGAGCGTATTTAATGGAAAAATGACTGGAAATTTGGGAATAACTCATGAAAAATGTTAAATATGAGGGGGTTTATCCCTATATGCATAATCATTCAACTAGAATATGCTCTTTACTTCAAGGTGAAAAATTTATGGACTTACTCTTTTAATTCTCAAATGAATGAAGAAATGGAAAGGAAAAGCGAGAGATAACCAATTTCTTTATAAGACAATAGTGAAAGCAGTTAACAAATTCAAGTATTCTTTCAGGGGGAACATCGTAACAGTTGTGTAAGATTGATTATTATTGAATAACAATACCTAGTATGAGTTTCAATGTGGCATAACTAATCCAACAACTTATTCTTGACCAAAATCAAGCTAAAAGGCCGAAAAACAGTAAAACATGACAGAAATGGGATTACAAAATTTAAAATAGCAGAAACAAAGTGA
>JASDQU010346284.1:0-10139 GCA_032191745.1 Picea mariana
ATCAAATCAGATTATAGACATGAAGAGAAGCACAGGGAAGGAAAACCTAGGCCAAAGTCCCTATAGGCCTTTCTTTAAAAGAAACCCTTCGTTCAAAGTAATTGAACATCCCCCAGCCAACTAAAATATTGATTTAGGGAACGTCGTGTCCGATTCTTTCTGCATATATCACCAGGAAAACCACTCCAAAAGAAACTGCCCCCAATGGATACACGCCATGAATTTGATGGTCAATCGATTCCTAGATGAAGTCTCCCTAACTGAACAAACAAGTAGTTTGGCTATCAATGGTGTCGATCAGGAAGATATTGATCCAACATGAGACATGGCCATGCTGATATGGGATCCTAACCTGGTCATGCCTTCCAGCGACCTATTTGAGTCCCATGAACAACCCGTGGAAGTCTCGATGATACAGACACGCAGTAAGGGTCTGCCTGGATTGAAATATGTCGACGTCGCCCAGGTCTCGAAGAGTAAGGCAACCCTCGATCACCCAAAAATGCCTTCCGCTTTCAGCAAGAAGCCTATAATCATTCACACCCGAGAATCACCCAAACTAGATTATAACGTGGTCAAATATTTGAAAAATTTAAGGACCAACATATTCATTATGGACATGTGTAGGATCCCACAGCAAAAGGACTTTCTGTTGCAAGCTCTAAACTCCATAGGAAACCCGACAGTGGCAAGCGATCTAGAAAGGAATATGTCTTCCACTGATCTGGTGAGCAAGCCGACTATGAACACATGTTCAAGAGATAGGAGGGAAAATCCCTTTGTTCCACCTTTCCTCCTGACATTTGAAGTATTCAATAGGAACCTTCACAATTGCTTGGTATATTCTAGGGAGTCTTCCAATGTGATGCCCTTGGCCATTTGTAACAAATTAGGCGTTGTCCCTCTCAAAAGTGATAAGCATGCTATACAATTAGATAGAACCCAAGTCAAGTTCATGGGAGAACTCAAAGATGTGATTATCAGGATAGCGATGCATCCTAATTTTATGCAATTAATTGACATCATTGTAGTAGATATCCCATAGGCATATGGGCTATTGTTGAGATGATATTGGTCTAAAAAGATCAATGGATATTTCAGTACAAATTGGGCACACCTTTGGCTACCACTGAAAGGATACAACAACATGATCAGGATCGATAGGGAGAAATATTTGAAGCATACGGTCACTGATCTAGAAACCCTGAACGAACCCGCATCCACGGACTTTCCCGTGTTGGGTAATTATTCATGTGATTCCCATTTCGGGAACTTTCCTCCTCTCCTATCTAATGTTTTGTTTACTCACAAATCTGAAATGATTTTCCAAGAAGAATCACTGATGTCGATGGGAGACTCTCTCTTCTGTCAAAACTCTACACTATGACTTGTGGGAGAAAAGATCGAAGAAAAAAACATTAAATATGAAAGAAAAAGGAGCGACTGTCATTCACCCATTTGGACCCTCTATTTTGATGGATCTAAATCACAACAAGGGTCAAGAGCAAGGTGCATCCTCATCGACCATAAAGGTAAAYGTCATTTCATGTCCTGTAGACTAGGATTCGAATGTACCAACAACACTGWCGAGTATGAAKCTCTAGTACAAGGGTTAAATAAAKCCATAGATATGRATGTCAAAGAATTAAAAGTTTTTGGAGACTCTGAAATTATTGTTAGACAAGGAATACTATACATTGCAATTCGCCTCATCTTAAGAACTACTAGTAGGAGGTGCATAGGTTAATAGAGTGCTTTGAGGMTTTCAATATCACAGTGATTTCTAGGGAAAAGAATATTCTTKCCGACTCTTTAGCCACACCCACTTCCACACTGTCGCCTCTATAAGATTATGAAGCCTCCCAATTCACTCTAGAACTGCTCTCCAAACCATCGGTACCTCATAACATTTCTAATTGGAAAGTATTTGAGGGAGATGAACATATCACAAACTTCTTAACCAACCAAGATAATTTCAAAGATATCGCTATTGACGATGAAGAGTTCCAAGAGAAATCAACAGGAACCGATCTTTGGACAGAACCAAAGGCTCACACAATCCCGAGGGGGGTAGCTAATCTAGAAAATCTGTTTGATCTGAAGGAACGATTTAAAGGAACAAAAAACGCAAAGACTGGTAGCTCTCTCCCCCTCCATGAAACTGTAAATATTGAAACCCCAGAGAACCCGAAGAATGTGAACCTCAACAAAACGATATATAAGGAAGAGAGGAAAGCCTACCTAAATTTATTTAGACAATATCAGGACATCTTCGCATGGTCCTATAAGGATTTGAAAATGTGTGACACCTGCATTATTCAACACACCATCTCGTTGAAACCCGAAATAAAACCTTTCCAGCAAAAGCTATGAAAGTATAATCCATCTCTGGAACCTCTCATGTATGAGGAGTTAAGGAATATTTTAGATGCGAAGATAATTTTCCAAGTTAGGCATTCTGCCTAGGTAGCAAATCTTGTTTCAGTGAGGAAAAAGTCGGGAGAAATCCGATTATGCCTAGATTTCTGGAACCTCAAAAGAGCTTCTGAAAAGGACAATTACCTATCCCGCCGATGGAACAACTCTTGAAGACCGTGTCAGGCTCAGAAATTTTCTCCCTACTAGACGATTTCTCAGGCTACAACCAAGTATTGGTTTCAGAAGAAGATTGTTTAAAAACCACCTTCTGAACCAAATGGGGAACCTTCACTTATAAACGCATGCCTTTCAGGTTAATCAATGCAGGAGCAACCTTCCAAAGGTCCATGGACATAGCTTTCCAAGGACTTATCAATAGATGTGTGGTAGTGTATTTATATGACATTACAATGTACTTGAAGAATAAAGAAGATCACATCCGACACTTAACTCAGATTTTTGAGAGATGTAGGAAATACAGTATATCTCTGAACCCTAAGAAAACTATTTTCGGTGTCGAGGAAGGTAAGTTGTTAGGCCATATTATATCGCAAGCAAGGATTCACATAGACCCCGAAAGGATTAAGGCCATAGCTCAACTCCCGCTACCCCATAACAAGAAAGCTATGCAGTCCTTTTTTCAGGAAAATCAACTTTGTAAGGAAATTCACTCCCGACTTCGCCAAAATCATCAAACCCTTACAGAAGATGATCCACAAGGATGTCGAATTTAAGTAGGATGATGAGCGAAAATACGCCTTCAGCAATATCAAAGCTGCCATATCCCGAGCCTCAGTGTTGCGAAGTCCCAATTTTAATAGATATTTTTCTCTCTATACTTTCACCTCCGACCAATCGCTAGTTGTGGTTTTGACTCATAAGGATGATGACAACAACGAAGCCCCAATGTCATTTATGAGTACCAATATTCAAGGAGATAAGCTCAATTACCCTTCCATAGATAAACAGGCCTACGCGGTCTATAAGGCAGTCAAGAATTTTAGGTCTTACATCCTCAAGAATCACACTAAGGTGATTGTGCCACACCCTGTGGTTTGATCCTTGTTTACCCAAAAAGAAATGGGGGAAAAGAGAGGGAATTGGATGGCAGTAGTCTAGGAATTTGATCTAGATATAAAACCTAGGAAACTAGTAAAAGGACAAGGTTTGTGCAAGCTCGCAGCCAAAGCCCAGGATCAAGGAATTCCAGATTTCGGGTGGGAAAATGAAATAGCACTATGGTGTAATGAAATAGCATACATCTCCCCAGGACAAGGCTCCTGGTACAAGGATTTAACTTATCTTCTACATCACGGGACTTGTCTCGAGAACCTCAATCCTAGGGAAAGGAGAGCCCTAAGGTTAAAATTTGCACAGTATCACCTGATAAATTTGGTGCTCTTCCAGATCAACTATGATGGAGTACTATTGAGATGTCTTGAATGAGAATATGTTGATAAAGTGATAACAGAACTCCACGATGGCCCCACCTGGGGGAATTTTGCAGGAAACACCACCACTCATAAGATTCTAAGAGTCGGTTATTACTGGCCCACCTTATTCAAAGACGCTCATACCTACGCTAGGAACTGTAAGACTTGTTAAATAAGCATTGGAAAGGAGAAAAGGGAAGCAGTCCCACTTCAGTCTGTGACTGTCTCAAGGCCTTTTGAACAGTGGGGGTTAGACATAATAGGGGAAATTACCCCGATCTCTTCAAAATTGCACAAGTATATTCTTACTGCCACCAATTATTTCAAAAAATGGGAAGAGGTCATTCCTCTGACTCAGGTAAATGAGAAGGTAGTAATCCAATTTATAGAACAACAGCTGATCACAAGGTTTGGTGTTCCCTTTGTTCTAGTCTTTGACAATGCAACTTATTTCTCTTCTACCTTATTGACAAAGTTTGCTCTAGACAAAGGGATCATAATCAAGTACTCTGTAAATTATTACCCTCAAGGAAACGGTGTGGCAGAATCAATGAATAAAAACCTGATAAGGATATTAAAGAAGATGGTTACGGATAACCAAAGAAATTGGCATAATCTACATCATAATTCTCTATGGGCCGATAGGGTCACACCGAAAGAAGCTATAGGAAATTCCCCATATTTTTTGGTTTATGGGCAAGAATCCATCCTCCCAAATGGGTTCTATCTTCCATCTCTTCAATTGGCCCAAGATTCCAATGAGGAACCATCCTCGGCCATGCAACAAAGAATCAACACTTTTCTCATGCTAGAAGAAGAAAGAGAAAAGGATAAGTCAAAATTCGTAGCCCACCAACAAATAGTGAAAAGATGGTTTGATAAGCATAAGGCTAAGGAACAGAAATTTGAAGTAGGAGACTTAGTCCTGAAGTGGGATAGGGAAAATGAACCAAAAGGGAAACACTCCAAGTTCCAGAGCCTATGGCTTGGCCCTTTCCAAGTGGCCGAGAAAATCGGGGCAGGTACTTATCGGTTGCAAAATCTTAAGGGGGAACCTGATGCCCTCCCAGTAAACGACCAAGCCCTAGAACAATACTTTCAATAAATAAATAAATAAATATATATATATATATATATATATACATGAATGTATGAATAAATATGTGTGATTCATGTTCTACATATAATTATTACCCTAAGGGGAACCATAGATTCTGCATTCGCCCAGTGAATCGCCATTTGTTGAGCACTCAACACACCCTAAAAATTCTATGACCATTTCCTTTTTGGGTACCACTTGACCCTCTGCATTGCTTATTTTCACTTCAATATGAAATGGATGCTTTTGCTTATCTTATATGTTTCATGTTTGAATTGATTAAAGCTCACTTGAACATACAAAAAATAATTATCTTAAATCTAAAAGAGACTTAACAACTACTCAAGGAATCGGCGACCCAAAAATTTTCCCCGACTCACTTCAGAAGTTCAGCATCGGTAAAATTTAAGGGTGATGAAAATCGTCTGAGAAGTCAAAATATCCAAGTGCCTACCTTCATCAACGTCGACCGATGAAAGTGTTTCTTTTCCACAAATAGGCCTCGGGAAGGATCTTGTCGAAGACCGATCCGTCGGTTTCGGCGGAAATGTGTAACAGTAAGCGTTGTGCATAATGAAGAGTGAAATTGTCAACCGTCAAACCCCTAAAACAAGTGTGGCATCGATGATTGCAAAATGATTGATTTCTTATTACCACCCGGTATCGACAGTCTTGGTGACTAATCTTCTCTTAGCGTTTTTTACGCAAGCGAGATCCTGAATTTGAACCTTACTCACTAGTGGAGTACCTTTTGTTCTTATGATTAATTTTTTCCAATGATCCAGAGTTGGTAACGCCATGGAAGCATCAATCGACATCTAAAATTTTACAAAGGAAAGTATTAACAAACTTACAGTGTAAAAATGGCGATCACAAGAATCTGATAATTTATGCAAAAAAAAGACTTAGATAAGAGAACACGGTTAATTTTTGTATTGAAAAGAAAGCGTGGTACATTCAAAACACTGCCATTATTTAGCACAAAAGGTTCACGTCGAGTTCGGATCACATACAATAAACCATGTTGACGTCGCGACCAAGCGGCCCAGTGGCAGTGAGATCACAAATATCTTTACAGCAAAAGAGAAAAAGAAAAATTTATCAAGAGTCGCTTAGAAAAGTACAAGGCACAGAACCACCCATTATGCATCCTCTACACATGAACATTTTCCCAGGTTACTACTCGCACCTTGCACTATGTTCTTTTCTCCCACCATCCGCTACGCCTTGTGCAGCTACACAATTGTATCTTGTGCTTCTTGAAGTCATCTCTGCAGACCGTGCTTCCTGCGCGACCTTACGATGATGATGTCTCCTGGTATTTTTCCGCCAACTGATGCCACAACTCTCTATTTTCTTAGTATATTTCGGCTATTGCACGTTGAGCCTGCTCTAACTACTGAGTTGGACTTTCAATGAAAGTGCTCAGTGATTTTTCCCTTCCCTTTCATCTCCCACCTCCTCTACCGGTAGTCCCAACTGTCTCTGACCAGTTGGTAAACATTGTAGGCCCCTCAGGGGGTGGATGTGCACTCAGCCCGATCAGGAGGCGGTCCTCCTCTCCTTTTCCCACATCTTTCCTAGGCCTTCCTCTTCTCCGTGGTTTCGGCTCCAGAGAAGGAACAGTTCCCAACATGGCTCTTTCAGATGTACCTTTTTCCACCCCAAGTGCCATTGGAGACACTGATGTCATCTCCAAGCATATGCCTGTACCTCCTATTGGAGCTTCAAGTACTCAAGAAGCCAATAAGAAAGAGTCCCAGGCACGCTGGGGCTCAGACCTGGCACTCCGGCTACCTCTCAGACCCTGCCTCATGTTTAAAGGAGACCCCATGACGCAACAGCGTAGGGACCCGGGCGTCTACAGGTGATAAATACTATTACATGGGACTTCACCAAGATAAACTCATCGAACCAGAATTCCATAGGATTTAAGCTTGGCATATGCATTCCCCACAGATCTCCTAGAATTTATAGAGAAATGATGGAACAAAATAGAGCGTGCCAATAAAACATTTTCGCCTCATGACATGATGTTTTGGAAACTCGACGTGCCACAATTGCTCGACGGATGAAATCGAGAACATGTAAACATTGTCGAATCAGAGTTGTAGGGAACGTGTGGTACAATCCTTCCAATCTTTTTGAACTTCCAAACCTCCGTTATTGACGAATGATGTTTTCCACGCTTGGTGATATGGATTATAGAGGCATTTAACGACTTCCCCTTTATGGTATCCAACCTTTTGGGAGCACACACGTGCACACCCATCTTCGACGCCTCCTTTCGGCCCCAAAGGTCAAGTGATTACTATGACAGTTTATACGCTCATGTCTGCCATACTTGATTTTCCACCCTATGGCACGCTGATGTAATTCATTTAAACTAAAGAGAAGTGGCGGCTTTGGCTAGGTCATCATAGGTCATTCAAAGGAGTGTCTGGGATCACATAAGTATTAAAACAAATGGGACTAGCGAGCTACGCATGTACGTATTAACATTTTCGATTTATTTATGTCTTATCACAGGTTGCTTAGTCACTAAACTATCTCTACTTTGATTGCAGGAAAAATCCTCCCAACTATCGAACAGAGCTCATCTTGTGACCTTGTCGAACAACTAAAAGAAACACAGAAACCAAATCGTCAAAGCAATTAAGGATGTCGGGCTCCCCGATTTCGGCACCCCCGATGATTTTATCAACCTGAGTGATGTGTTCCAATTATATGTCGAACAGGACTCACTATGGACCGAAGAATTCACAAAGATAACCGGTGCAAGGCCAGGGAAGTACAACAGTTCACAAAACATCCGATCAGAGCCCAAACCACGTTTCAGCAATTGAACTTCAGTCTAACAAAGTATCAGGTGCATGCAGCTAACATCAGGGGGATATATGCGGCTCCAATGGAACAACACAGATTTACATGGGCCAACACTTGTGAAGAGCTATTTATCAGCTGGTCTGAATATGAAAGGAGTCACCCTTTTCAAGAAACATCTCGGGTGGACTATTGAAGAAACTGTTAGATGATAATTCCACGTGGTGACTTTTGTTTGGTTCAAACTGTACTTATCCATTAATTTCGGTTGAATTTTATATTATAAATAAGGACATCGACCAATTAGTCAAGGGTCGATGGTTTTTGTAATAACTCTTTCTTTTTGGTTTTTGATAACTATTTTGAGACTGCTATGAACTGAGAAGTCCTTCTGGACCAAAGACAAGCTATTTTCATCAGATGTATGTGATTGGAGTTGGAGAAGAATTACTTCCTATCATGTTCCATGAATGATGCAGTAAATGAGTAAGAGCAATTAATTTTGTTGTCAAGTTATTTGGTGCAATGTTTTGATGTTCTTTGCTTTATTGATGAAGATAAAATCGTTGTGTTGTTAAGTGATGAATGTTATGGTAGATGAATTATTTTTCTTACTATGATATTGATTACATATTTGTTTTCTTTTTGTTAATTAGTTTTCTCAGATAGTAATTGGATGCTCATTTGGTTAATGTATTAGTACTAGACCATCTGGCATCAAATCATTGTCTGCATGTTTGAGCAGCGGGTTATCCCAAGCTTGACCTCTTCCCAATAGTTAAAAATTTGTCCCTTTATTTGTCAAGTTGGTTTATACTGGCTTGCATCTCTCATACCAGCCCCACCCAAGAGAAGTACAGAAAAAGAACTGTCTTAATTGAAGGAAGAGCCTTCACAAGAAAACATAAATCCCATTGATAAATCGGTCGGATCACAAGATCTGGAGAACCATTCCATCTTAAACGTTGCAGAGTCAAATTGGGCCTCGGTGGCGGGTTTGGTTCCTATTGTTGAGTCAAGGGATTTAATACCCATCAACAGGTTGTTATGAGTTACTCGCACGAGATAGAGTAACAGGTATGTAACCCAAATATGATCTGATATCTTTTTGTAAGTTGTTGAGCTATGAGAGGGAAAAGTGACTAGACCTTGAGGGTTAGATCGCAGGTTGAGGTGCCTAGTGCGATATAGTCAGCATCATAAAGGTCAAGGAGTTTTTTTTATGAATGTATGAACAGATTTGTAGTGTGTGTGGTGCCATATATGAAAGAACCATAATAAAAGATCCTTAGAGACAACTCTTTGTGGACGTAACCCAGGAGGGGGTGAACCACGGTAAATCATGTGTTGTGTGGAATGATTATTGTTTATGTATTTGTTGTCAATGGTTAGTTATTAAATGAATGCTTTGATGAAGTATTTAGATTTATTGATTTACGTGCATGCATAAGGAACAGCGGAATAACTAAGATAGATGAATGATAGAGTATTGCTTTAATAACTAGCTATAACTCTCAACGCGTAACTAAAAGATCCCCATTTAATCCTGGACTGCAAGAACTTGAGTATTGCATTCACCCACTAATATTATCTAGGTGAGACTGTGCAGTGCACTCTATGTACTGCGTTGCCTTTTGGCTTACCAGGAGGGCCAATAGTTTTATAGGCTTTGTTGGATCCCTAGTATACCTAAACCTGGGTCAATCATGTTAAAGGTATAACTCAGAGAAACCAACCAAAAAATAGTTTTGTTGCCAGTTGGAATAGCATAGGATTGAGTATATGGGATCTGTTGAAGATCTACTAAAAGAAGGTAAGATCTGTAGAAGGTGGGTCAAAAGAATACCAAATCAGATGACAAGAAGGTGAGAAGAATATGTCACTACAAGGGGATGTTGAGACCATGGAATCCCACAAAAGCAGAGATCAAAAACTGGTTGAAGACAAAGGAGCTAGAGTTTTCACAGAAAGATAACATAAACCAAACCCTAGAGTAACACCACACAAATATCTTGAGAAGTATGTGTTTACTGATCTGCATGAAGTATTTTTCTATTATTTTCCACACTTATTGTAGGAGTGGATATTGAGGTTGAAGGATAACCACGCAAAAAATTAGATCTGATAGTTAGAGTGGACCTCATTTCATATCACGCAGTTACAGCAGGTGAATAAAAAATTAACCCGTGCAGTAGAATTTTGGCTCGACAATATTGTAGCAGGCTTTATAACATAATTTGCAGTAGATACCACGAAGTTGTACAGTGCAGCAGAGTAGGAGTTTCTATGCGGGCCTCGAGGAAGGTATATTCGATCATTGTATAGTTCTATTAAGATATTTCTCTATAACAAAGGTGTAATGACAA
>JASDQU010346285.1:0-12334 GCA_032191745.1 Picea mariana
ACCTCATACCCCAGTATTGAGGAGATCAGTGAGGGTATGAGGTTCTTCTTCTTCTCCTGCTTCATCTTCTTCAAATGATTCAGATTTTGCATAATCCAACTCCAACTCTATTTTCTTAGGTTCTTCTGGCCTTGGTAGGAATTCCTATTTGGAAACATCCTTTACCTCTCTGAAAACAACATCTCGACTGTAAACAATATTCTTGGATTCTAGGTTCCAAATCTTATAACCTTTCACACCATCTTTATAACCAATAAATATACACTTTTCAACCTTTTTATCCAACTTACTCTTATTTTCCTTTGGAACATGTACATAAGCATCACAATCAAACACTCTAAGACGTTGAAGAGAGGGTTTCTTTCTAGTACATACCTTGAGTGGATTTTTATCATCCAACACTGATGAGGGTGATCAATTGACTAGGTAACATGATGTACACACTGCCTCTGCCCAGAAGTCTTGTCCTTACTCGACACCGCTGAGCATGCTCCTTGATTTTTCCATCAGTGTCCTGTTCATCCTTTCTGTAACTCCATTCTACTGAGGAGTGTATGTAGTAGTCTTCTGCCTTGCTATACCACACTTCTTACAGAATTCTTTGAATTCATTTCCGCAGAATTCTCCAACATTATCTATTTTCAATACCTTTATTTTCTTCTCTGTCTAATTTTCTACCAGAGCCTTAAACTCTTTAAATTTATCAAATACCTCATATTTATTTCTAAGAAAATAAATCCATGTGTTCCTTGAGAAATCATCTATGAATGAAACATAATACACAGACTTACCTAGTGATGGAACAAACACAGGTCCAAACACATCATTGTGTATCAACCCTAAGATCACCTTTGCTCTTGTAGCACTAGATGGGAATCTTACTCGATTTTGTTTTCCATATATGCAATGTTCACATAAATCAAAATCTAGAGTGAAATTAACCATACCTTTATCGTGTAGTGTTCGAAGGCCCTTTTCTCCAATATGCCCCAGTCTTTGATGCCACATCATGGTCTTCTTTTCTAGGACAATATTGGTCTTGTCTCCTTCATTTCTCTGCTCAGGGACAACAAAAATGTTACACCCATTAGTATAAGTGCTTCCCAACAAATTGTACAGAGTTCCACACCGAACTCCCCTCATCAACACCATTGCTCCTCGTAACATATTGCAAGTGTTCTTTCCAAATACAATATTCACTCCTGCATCATCCAACTTGCTTACAGATATTAGGCTCCTGGCTAGTTTTGGAATGTGCAGAACCCCAGGGAGATCTAATCCTTCCATCTTTTAGCAACAACTTAACCCTTCCATGTCCCATGATTCTGGCCGTCGAGTCATCTCCTAGGAATACATCACCACCATCGTATTTTTCATATTCAGAGAACCACTCCCTGTGAGGAGTCATATGGTATGACACACCTGAGTTGATCAACCACACATCATGGTATGCATGTGTACCTTTATATTCTAGGTAAACATCAACTCCTTCTTCAATGGAGGTTTTCCTCTTTGGAAGAGGTACTATCAGATCCCTTTGGTTTTTCAACCTTCTTAGACTTGCAATGTTTCTTCTAATGCCCTGTTTTACCACACTTCCAGCATTTCCTCAAATATTTTCCTGGAGACTTAGATCTACCTGTAGATTTAAATATTCCTCGCGAAGACTTACCAGGATTCCTGTCTTGGGTATGACCTCTTACAAATAAAGCATCTGTGCTATGACCATCCATGCTTTTACGCCTAATCTCTTCAGATAACAAGGATGAAACTACATCTTCATACTTCAATGTAGATTGAGTGGTACTACCAATTGCTACAACCAGATTATCCCAAGAGTCTGGCAAAGAACATAACAAAGTAATACACTTATCTTCTTCTGCAACCATAATATTAAAAGAGACAAGTTGACTTACCGGAGTATTAAAGGCATTTAGATCTTCTGTCACAGAATCTCCATCTTCCATCCTAATATGATACAAATTCTTTCAAAGAAACAACTTGTTTATGAGGGACTTTGATTGATACAAATTCCCTAACTTATCCCATAGTTCCTTGGCTGTAGATTCTCCTGAGACATTCAACAACACTGAATCTGCGAGACAGAGTCAAATATTACTCCTTGCTCTTCTGTCCAACTTCACCCAATCTTCCTTCGACATACCAGTAGGTGGTGTACTAGTAGTTTTTGTACTAGTAGGTTGTGTACTAGTCGACTGTGTGCCAGTAGGCTGCATACCAGTAGGTTGTGTACCAGGATCCACAACAATCCATCGTTCTTTGTCTACAAGAAGGTCCTCCATCTTGAGCTTTCATAGCTTAAAGTTTTTACCGTTGAAATTCTCTATCTTGATTCTAGATGAGCTTTCCATTCCTCTTTCTATATTCGAATATCCACCACAAAAGATCCCACTAAACCCAGGTTTATCATAGACCCAAGATAAACTTGATCTATCAAGACCGATCCAAACCCTCAACAACAAAGGCGTCCCTCTGAAGACAAAAATGAGCTCTGATACCACATGTAAGTTTTAAACCTACGAAGTAAAGCAATGCATATAGATTCTTATTCAAAACATAAATTAATCAATGGCTCATTCACATAGTACACAGAGATTTATACCGAAAAACCTCAATCGGGAAAACCTTTCTTATATTCATTATATGGAATTTCACCATTCACTATACAATATATACAATTTTTTTAGGTATTTCGTAGATACCAAAACCCTAATCCCTTAATCCGGGATTAATTTAGAAAAATGCTAAAAATAGCAAAAACCGCCCAAAAAAAATATTTCAGGGCGCTGCCCTAGACTATCGCCCAGTGTCGAACACTGCGTGGAACTTGGGGGGGGGCAAGGGGGGCCACACCTGTCCCCCCCCTGGGACACCCCTAGGAAGCACCCGATGCACGTGACACAAAGATCACTACTAGATGGATCATTAGACACAGTTTTTGAAGATGACGCGCCCACACAGACACATGCAAAGAATATAACACATACCCAACACTCCCAGGTAAATATGTGCTCCATCTAGCCTTTGTGGTGAAGTGTGTTGCATCTAGTAGGAGGTGCACCCTTGTGGTAATGCCATTCTGGTCTACTTTGATATGCATTCTCTCCTCCTTGGGGAGTGTGCCTTCTATCCTGCTCAATTCCTCCTTGTTTAAGCCTAGAAGTGTCTCGACTCTCATGAGAAACTGTGGAAAATGCTGAGACATGGCGGAATGTGATAGCCATTTAGCTTAGGTTGGAAGTTGACCTTAGTGACCCAATAGAAAGGAAGTGTGTTGCTGAGTGCGAGTACTGGTGGTCCGTGTATCCAACATTATTTTCTGAAGGAGAGCTGGTTGGAAATATGGAACCAACTCAGAGGGGTGTGAGATGGTGACCTCTTCTTCCAGGAGGGGAGGATCATAACATTTGAGACTGTTCACATTTACCACATCGTGAATACCCAACTGTGGTGGAAATTTTAGGTGATAAGCATTGTCTCTAACTTGATGTAGAACTGTGTAAGGACCATAGTGGAGGGGTTTCAGTTTGTGATAACGCTGGGATTGAAAGCGTTAGCACTCCATGTGAATCTAGACCTTGTCACTAGGGGAAAAAGAGAGTGGCTTCCTATGCACATCATGAAAAGCCTTATAACATTGTTCCGAAGCTTGTAAAGCCTTAGAAACTTGAGCTTGTTTACAAGCCAAGGTTTGAAAAAAGGATGAGGCAAAGGTTTTCTCTTTTTGTTGTCGAGGAGTACCAGAAGGTTGGAGCTGTAAAGGCAACTCATAGGGGGTAGTAGGTTGATACCCAAAGCAAGCTTTGAAAGGGGACAAGCCAATAGAAACATGAACTACCCTATTATAATTGTGTTGGACAATGTGGAGGGTGCAATCACACTGTTTAGATTTGGTAAACTGAATGCGGAGGGCATGGACCGGGCTACGGTTAACAACTTCGGTTTGTCCATTCGTCTGCGGATGGAAAGAAGTGGAGTATTTGAGGTGACACCCCAAGAGAGACTCGGAGATTTTTCCAAAATGTACTGAGGAAATGGGCATCACGATTAGAGGTAATGCTGGGGGGAGACCAAAATGAGTCCACACATGAGTGAAAAAGAGATTTGTGGTTTGAGAAACAACAATAGTCTTAGTGCAAGGGAAAAAAATGGCCATTTTGGAGAAGCAACACACAACCATCCAAATGGAATGATGATGATGAAATGTCATTGGAAGACCGGTGATGAAGTCCATAGAGATAGATTCCTAGGGACGGGAGGGAATAGGTAAGGGTTGATACATGCCATACTTACAGTTGGTTGGCTTATGTTGACTGTAGAGGGTACAAGCTCAGATAAAATGCTCAACTTGGCGTTGTACAACAGGCCAAAATAAGTAACGTTGAAGATGCTGAGTAGTTTTGAATGTGCCTAAGTGCCCACCATAAGAGGAGGTGTGGGCTTCACGAATGAGAATAAGGAGATCATCAATAGTAGGCACACATATCTTGTCAATATTATACAACCAACCATCCTGAATGTGGTAGTCTAGGAAAGGGGTCTGGTTAATGATAGTACGTTGTTACAAGGCCGTCCAGATGGTACTAAAGAAACGGTTAGAGGCATACAAAGGCTTCCAATCTTCATAACCAACACAATGAACATACAAGCTTTGAAGTATCTTAGGAGGGTGGTGCCTAAGAAGAGGCACCATGTGATTGATGGCCCCTTCCTTATATTTTATTACCAAGTTGAACTATTTTAGATAAGCAAACCACTTCAAGTGACATTGTTCCTAGATCTTAGACTGAGAATTAATAAAACTCAAAGGATGATGATCAGTATGAAGAATAGTCTCCTTACCCAAGATATATTGGAGCCATTATTTTAAGCCCTGGACCAAGCTGTAGAATTCCTTATTATGGGTACTGTAGTGTTTTTTGGCTTGAGTGAATGTCTCAGAATGATAAGCAATGGGATGTCCTCCCTGTTTAATAATTGCACCAATCACATGTTGAGAGGCATCAACCTCAATTTCAAAAGGTTGTTGAAGATCGAGAAACTGGAGGACAAGTGATGAACAAAGGGCCTCTTTAAGGCATTGGAACTGCTCTTGATCCACTAGATTCCAAAGAAAAGTGGAATGATTGGACAAATGATGAAGGGGCTTGGCCAGCTGAGAGAAGTGAGGAATGATTTTCCTGTAAAAACTGATGCCACTAGGAAAACTTTTAAGGCCTAGTGCAGATTGAGGAGTAGGTCATTGTGCTAGAGCCTGAACTTTAGAAGCATTAGGACAGACACCTTCCTAATTGATGACAAACCTAAAATAAGAGACATAAGTATGGCCAAAGGAGGACTTTCGTTCCTTGGCTTGAAGGTGATTGGTACACAACAATTGGAGTACGTTGCACACATGTTGTAAGTGTTGCTCCCAAGTTTTACTGAATACCAGAATCTCATCCAAACAGATGACCACAATGTGGCCCAATAAAGGCCAAAATATATCATTGATGAGCCTATGGAATGTGGCAGGGGCGTTGGTGTTATAGCCCGAAAATTCCCTACTCATGCATACATGGCATTGGCCCTCTTATTTGCATAATTTTCCAAATCACTACTGAGAAGATCTACTTAA
Source organism: Picea mariana (assembly GCA_032191745.1). NCBI lineage: Eukaryota > Viridiplantae > Streptophyta > Pinopsida > Pinales > Pinaceae > Picea > Picea mariana. The sequence goes on from JASDQU010346285.1 coordinate 5,639, forward strand.
AAAACCATTTTTTAGAGCATGTATGCACCCTACACCACTACATCCCGCATACATACACTTGTTGCATGCTAGAAAACCCACGTACATACACTTGCTGCACAATACACAGTCCGCGTATACCTTCAAAATTTGCAAAAGTTAAAAATTTGTAAGGAATTCGGTGGAGTTCATGGGCTATTGGAGGTTTCCCAACCAATTCACCTGCTATAGCCCATCCCCCAACCGAATAACTATCATTTTGTCATATAAAAGGAGGTGTTGGGGTCTTATTTCAAAACGAAGCATAAGAACAATGAAACTCTGCCCAATTTCACTTCCCTTCCTTGCCCAAGAATTTGCTACCTTTTTTGAGTTACTGCCTCAACACTCGCTCTTCAACCCATTTTCTTCCATCCAATCCATTCCCTTTCCTTGAGGTGATTAGTAGATTGTGAGAAGAGGCTTATTGAAGGTGCACTTGGAGCATTGTAAAGAGGAGCCCAGACCAGGTTCACGGAATGGTGACCGACAAGGATTGTAAGTTTCAGTCTTTGTTTGATGAATAAAAGAATCTCTTTTCCCTGTCCCAAATGATGATTTTTTATGTATTTTCTTTGATTTATACATATAATTTGATATATAACCCTAATTTATGAATAGAAATAACATGCTTGTAGCCCTCGTTTTCCTAGTCTTGGATGCAGGTCAACCTTGGAAGGAGACTTGCAGTCTTTGGAGCTACAGAGCTTGAGGAGATCATCACCAGACGTGGGATAAAAGGTACAGTTACCAATCTTCTCTTCTATTGCTTTCTGTTCATTTATTTTGGTATGTTTGGGGTAGTGTAGAAACTAGGTTGACTTTTAGACGACCATTTTCTCTGTCTATATCTTAAACCCTAGTATAGTTATAGGGGGATTTTCCCACTAGCAGTTGGTGAGGCCAAAAGGCATCACCATCCATTCATAGAGACCAAATCTGGTTTTAAAAGCTATTTTCCAAGTGTTGGTAGCAACCATACACACTTGGTGATAACTCGCTGTCAGATCCATCATTGTAAAATACTTTTCCCCTTTGAGTTGATCAAACAAGTCTTCGATATGGGGGAGAGGATAGCGGTTTTTTACAGTAATCTCGTTGAGAGAACGATAATAGGTGATTGAACGCTAGTCACCACTCTCCTTTTTAGGAATAATGAAGGTGGGGAAGTGTAAGGAGAGAAGTTGGGTTGTATATGGTCAACATTAAGAAGCTGTTGGAGTTGACGTTCAATTTCCTCAACCTCATGGGGATCCAAATGGTACGAAGGGGAATTAGGAAGAGCAACACCGGGAATGAGGTTGATAGAATGCTCAATAGGGTGCTGAAGTGGAAGGCCTTCCGGAGGAGAAAACACATAAGAAAATTCAGAGCGAACAATAGATAGATCATGTGTAATGGAATTGGGTGTCTGATCTAGCTTAATAGGGTGCACCAAGCATAAGGAGAGGGATTTATTGATGCTTACTTGGCAGATGACAACTTGGACAACGAGAAGAGGAGGAGATTTTAGGGATGAAGAGGTAAGACCATAAGTTCCACCATCTTGTTTGAGGTGATATTGATGGGTACGAGCATGATAGATGGCATCACATTGTTCCTAGTATGGGATGCCCAAAAGAATATCTGCACAATCCAACGAAGACACGTCACAAAGGAAAGAATCACAGAAAGGTCCAATGGTAAAGGTGACAACACAATGTTGTGTGAACATGAGACGAGGTCCATCCTTATGAACCCACCCTAATTGATAAGGAGAGGGACGAGGGGTGGTGGGTAGGTTTAATAGGTTCACCAAATCTCGAACTAATAAATTCTTCTGGATACCATTATCAATAATGAGTGTAGCAAGAGACTGGTTGATTTGGAAATTGTACGTTAAGAGAGGGGAAACCGAGGTCGTATTAGAATCAATAGCCACCAAAAGAAAAGAGGGGTCTACAGTCATGGGATTTTCTAAAGAGATTGTATCAGAAGGAGGGGGCGCTGAAGATGAAGACTCGAGAGTATCGACAAAAATATTTTTGGCAGTAGACAGATTCTTTATGACACGACAATCGATGGTGTTATGGAAAGAAGACTTATGGAATGTGCATCATTTAACAGACTTAGGGGAATAGGGAGACTTTGGAAAGGAGGGCACAGAGGAAGAGTTAGGATGAGACTGAGTGGATTTCAAGCGAGGGGATAGATTACGCTCAACTGCTAGAGCACGTGAGAAAGCCTTATCCAGAGAACTATTGTAAAAAATATCCACCTCCATGTGAATTTTTTTTTCAATAAACCCGAATTAAAATTTACTACGAGTACCTCTTCGGAGTCCTGAATATGAAGCTGGATGCAGAGCCTGGTGAATATTTCAATGTATTGCTGCACGAACTGGCCTAAGAATTGCTGGAGCTGCAACCAACGAGCCATAATATTCTTATAGTAGTCAGGAGGATATAATTTTCTACGGAGCGCTTGACAGAGAGCTTCCCAAGTGCCAATAGGAGGAGTAGAAGAGGAGGTAGATGCTTGCAAATCCATAATGAGTTGGGTCCTAATGGGTAGAGTATCCCACTAGGCCTAGGCAATGCCTTCCATTTGTAAGCTATCAATTTAAAGCTTCTCCTCGTCAGAGATATCATGGCGCGTGTTGAAGTATGTAGAGAGACTTCTAATCCATGAATCCACAATGTCCCCATTGATCTTCCCAGGGAAATTAGGAATTTGGAAGCATGCATCCAGTTTCAAAGGAGATGGAGTTTGACATTGTAATATAATAATCTCATGAAGAGCCAAATCCAACTCTTGGATAGAGGAAGAGTTGACAGAAGAGGCATCATCCTATGAAGTGTCCCTTCTTGGAGGCATTATCTTCATAAAATAATGCTACTCCTATCCACATCTGAAACATAGTCCACTCATTTGTAGAGAGAAGGAGGGGAAAAACCTTGGCGCACCTTTAGACTTCAAGCTAAGTGAAGAGGAGGAGGGGGTTTCCCTAGCGCACCTCTGAAAAACTTGACATAAATGAGAGGAGGAGGGGGTTTCCCTAGTGCACCTATGGAAATATTCCTGATCTGATAGGATGAGGGAGTTTCCCTAGCGCACCTCTTGGGAGAGAGAGAGGAGGGTGAAAAGAAACCCTAGCATATCCCTTACCTCCAGAAAAAAAAATTCCAACCCTAGCTCATCCCAAGAAAGGATATGGGTTTGCCTGGATCTACCACTGAAATCTATGACTAGCGGAGTAGAAGCAGCTTGGACCAGCACTCTGATACCATTTGATCTGTAATACTGTAGAGAAAGATGAAAACAACACAGGAAATGGGTAAGCAAAATGAACCATTTGTCTTATTTAGTAGAATATGCAGCCTTTATATAGGATAGGCTGAACATACAATGGTTCTGATCAAAAGTGGACCAATTCTAACTAACCAACAACTAGAAAAGGTCTAAAACCCTAACACCTATCTTAGTTGACTAGTTCCTGGTCCTTGGGACTTGTGCCCAACTTCCCAGGTAGAGATGCACTCCATATGGTCTTCGTGATTAAGTACGCTGCATTTGGAAGGAGGTGCACCTTTTTTGGTAGCACCACACTGGTCTACCTCGATATGTGTACTCTTCTCCTTGGGGAGTGTGACTTCTAGCTTGCCCACAAAATGTAACATATGACAAACTATAACATCAAAATTAAATAACGGAAAGGATACCTCCATCCCAACCCTCAGTAGGAATTCAAATAAATCATTTTAGCCTCCCAATTTAGTAAACACCACTGGTTGAAAGCTACTTCATCCAAAATATTAGGAAGGAAAAACAAAATCGCCCCTAGAAAATGTCATCCTTTTAAAGCACTCTTTACTATCCTCTACAAAAAAAATTAAAGTCATCCGACTCCAACAATGTCTCGAGAATCGTAGAATTTGAATAAAGCAAGGGAACCTTAACTTCGTCTCCCTACAGAGCCACTATAGGTTCCTTGAATTTTAAGAGGTAAATTTCTCTTCCTCTATACTCTCGCTGGCCAAATTAGGGGCACCCATTGATGGGAAAATACACATCAAGGGAGAGCTATGCTAGCTTAACATTTAGTTGTGGATCCTTCAAATCTTAATCAAGAATCACCACCATCACATCCTCTCCGATGACCACTTTTCCTTGAGATGAAAGATGAGTCCATTGTTTCAAAGCCTTTGAGGTGCTAGGAGTTTAGATCCTAGAGAATTTAGCATTCAAGCAATGAACTACCATATCACTAAACCATCACCAACATAGTTGTTCAAGGAAATATACTCTGAGAAAACAGTCTCACTAGATTTATCACATCATTGATAAACATTGTTCCTACCCTCGATAAAACTCCCGATCTTTTCTTTAAAAAATCGCTTCACTCATTACCAATAACCCTAAAGTTTCTGGTGAATTGAAAACCTTGACCAACAACTAAACAAACCACCGGTATTGATTTCTCCATATTAATAGCCACTAAATCAATAATACCTACAAAATATAAAGCACATTTTCCTCTCAAATATGAACTTGTAGCTACAAAATAGAACCTAGGTGGATAGAGTAGAACTCCATCACATAGCCACTTGAATAAAACTAAATAGAATAATTGTAGTAATCCTTCATAAAACCTTATATCTTTTATATATATATATATATATATATATATATATATATATATATATATATATATATAAAAGTAAGTTGTTTAAGAATAAATATTTAATAAAAAAATTAAGATTATGAAATGTATAAAAAATCCAAATTCCAATGAACGTTTGAATGGTATGAAGCTACTAGTAGGGAAAGCACTAATGGCATTAAAGACACTGGCAGAGAACAACTAAAACGTCATTCCTATGGATGGAGACGCTGCTACCCGGTCAAAAGTTAGAGAAACGTTTTGTAATTATCTTCGTAATAAGATATCGATATTCACGTTTTGTAAATCGATACATATTGAATTTTTTATTAACTTCTTTTCCGGCTACTTATTTGTAAAATATGAATAAATTTTTGTATTATTTGTAAAGTATGAATACATTTTTTAAAGTAAAGTATTGTGATATGAATTTTTGAAAAAGAGATTCACAATATAGTAAATCAATTATTCAGTGAGAGGTATTTCTGAAAAAGAGAGGTTCACAATATAGTAAAGTAATTATTTAGCGATAGGTATTTTTGAAATAGGTATTTTTGAAAAAGAAGTTCACAATATAATAAATCAATTATATTGTCGAGTATTTTTATAAGTTGAAGGAATATATTGTTGATGAAAGATTTTATTTAAAAAAAAACTTAACCATAAATATTAGATATAATTACGCCGAAAGGCGTACACCTATTGATAATGGGTAGATTTAATAGGGGTTTAGTGCTTAATAAGTTTTCTATGGACAGGGTTAAATATGGCTGGAATATTCTTAGTAGTCACACAAAATAAGTGGCTGTGATTTCAATCATTAACTTCCTAGCTATTTTAAAGACATCCGTTTATGTGTTTACCTTTTTACATTTACCTAATCATATTTAAAAATTACTTTGATAGTTAACTGATTGCCACCTAAGAGATTAACAGAAATTAAAATATTAACAACAGATAAATGAAACCCAACCATTTATTTGTTAATCAATAATAAAATTTAATATATTCTTTTAAGGATTCTTTTCATCTTATTAACCTTTCAGCATTGATCAGCCACAATCATGTGGCTGTGCTAGTCGATTAACAATTATATTCTCAAAATCCCCTCTCCTATGCCATTTTACCAGATATACTAATGAAAAGATTATCAACGTGAAAAATATGTTTAACTTAAAAATTGATGAACTGTAACGACGATTGACTTCTCTGAAACGACTACCTGTAGAATCTTCAACTCGCGTTTTTCTCTTTCCATATCTACTTACTGTATAGATCACAATGGAAAATCATTAGAAAATATATCGATCTCTATACTGAACCAATTTTGCAATTTTTTCCTTTCTGGGTGATCTGGATTTCACAACGAATCATTTATATTGTTACAATTTCATTGAATCGAACTTTTTTTCAAATTATGAGATGCCAACTAAATATATCTGTAGGGATTGATATTTTTCTCTACGGAAAGCTTTGAGATTTCGTCAGATGCAATGCTGCCTGGGAGACGAATCCATCAGTATCACCTCTGAGATGCATGTAACAGGAGAAGGTTGTAAACATCAGACAAAGTCTGAATGTGTATGTTTTCATATTTATTTATAATTGCTACAATTTTTTTTGGAAATAAACTGTGTAGACAGTTCAAAACTGTTTACATAATTTATTTCCAGAAAATTTTATGTCTGAAAGTGTCTGTTTTTACACATGTTGGTGTTGCATATCACGTCGCAAGAAACCAGAATACATTTCATGAATTCAACCCCTTTGCCAAATTTGCAATCCTTATTGATCTCCTTATGTCTCCATACTTAAATATCATTATCGGAGGACCTGTTCTACAGGAGGGTGCCTGTCTTTGCTGGAAAAAATCTACACCCACCATTGCCTCCAACTGTAGCTATGCATATTTAAATGTTACATCCTTGGTTGTTCTCCCTGAAGGATGAGATACCCTACAAGAAGGGATGAGCATTAGATTGGTTGTGAATAAGCACTCGATTTTAATCAAATCAGTTTTCCATTAATAAAAAATA
>JASDQU010346289.1:3192-21013 GCA_032191745.1 Picea mariana
GAAGTCTCAGGAAGCATTATCAGGTTCTATGTGATGATTGGTTGATGGTGATGATTTAATGTAAATTTTTATTATCTCTCATATATTCTTGGGTGGAAGGAAGGGGCAAGGATGGAGAGTTCAAATCTCTCTTGATATTGGAGGATTGTATCTTCCTCTTGGAGGTTTATCCCTCACTTTACATTTGGAAGTTGTAGCTACCTTTGGAAGTCATTACTTTCCTTGAACAAAAGCTATTGATTATTTCTCATATATTGTGCATGGTGTATTGTGGTGTATTGGTGTAACTCTTATACTATTGTTCATTGCTCATTGGATATAATTGAATGGTTTAAGTATAAGATGAAAAAGGCTTTTAAATTGTACTTGATACTGATTCACCCGCCTCTTAGTATCAACACACCTTGCATGATTTCTTCCATGTTGATTTTCCTTCTAGCTATCTCTTTCTAATTCTGGGTTTTTCCTCCAAAAATAACATCTCCTAAAAATAGGCATGCGCCCAATACCTTATTAATGTTGGCCTTTATTACACGGAAATATATTATTCTACCTACGTGAGGGATTAGGGAGGTTAGGTCCCTAACATGATTCTTCTCCCTCTCTCTAATAAGAAAGAAGCAACTTAGTTATATCTATTTCATCTTATTGGATATATTCACTCTTATACTCTTCTATCCTATATTGGGTCTTCTCCATATCCTTTCATTATTTAAATGGATTTTGAGCTCAATATTTAACCCAACTTTTAAAGTAGAAAGCCTTTAGAAACAAATTATTTTCATAACTATAAGTCGATTCCCAATCAACCATTCAATTAACCTATTTACATTTTGATGTGAAGATGATTTTCTTAAATAAAAATAGAATCATTTACAAAAATATAATAATTATGGCACACTCTGAACTTTGTTCTAAATTAATGAAATCACAAATTACAAAGATTAAAAACAAAATCAAACTATTTGAGTATGTAGGTTTCCACAATTAGTCATGATGCTAGAGAAAATTTACGGATAAATATTGTGTGAGAAGTTTTCAAATGAAAAACATTTTGAGTGGAAACTCCACCCTCTTGGAATATGTAATGATGACTTGTGTTGTATTGTTGGAATATAATAATTTGGAAGGTAATAATTTATACTCTTATGTAAAAGAGTTATCCCAGATGCATAATTTTTGTTCCTTTTGTAGAGAAGTCCAAAATATTTTGTACCTTGAATGTATCTTATTACCCTTTTTTATGAATTCCAGTGAATTTCCCTTGGTTTGTGCATAAACCTTGAAAGTATACTAACTGAATATGACAAATCTGGTCGAGTATTTGTCAAATAAATGAGACTTCCAACCAATTTCCTATACTTTTGATCCAAATTTTATGAGCAGAATGAAATCAATACAAATTAATAAAATATTCTTAACATAGAATAACAGAGATACAGTAAAAAGGGTTTTCTATTCAATAAGGAAATAAGTTGAAACTGTAAAATGCAGCGGAAAACAAGCTTGCTAGAATGGTGGCAGCTTATCTCTGAGAAGAGATGTGACGGTTGCGCTCATTCGCAAGAAGATGATTACAATGAGGCTTTGAAGGAATTTTTATAATAAAGAAGACTGTAAAAAATCCTAGACATCCAAAAACCTAACCCTATGAGATGAATCACCAAAATTCATGTGGGCCCCATTTGGGCAAGTTACTACATCAACTTCCCGGGGTCATAATGTTTGCATATGATCTTCGTTTTAGGCGCATGATAGCCCGTTGGAAAGGTATCATTGAGGAGATTCATTTTGGGGGCTCAATAAGAGACTTTTTCTATCATTGAGAATCTTGATCCCGAAAAACCTTCATTTAGGCCCTCAAAATGGCCCCAGAAATTAAAAACTGCTAAAAATAGTAGATTGCCAAAATTGCTAGAAAATTGTTTTGATCGAGTTGGAAAGGTGGGTGGCCACCGATATCTGCCTGGATCAATCCTCCCTCCTTATGAAGAAATTTTCTTCATTGTGTTTATTTTTTCCATCAAATGAGGAAATGTTTGTTGAATTTGGCCTGAGATGAGCCACTTGCCTTGGTGCAGGAGCTACCCTTCTTTGACGACTCAATAAAGATGGATCCTTTGATGTTGAGTTCCCTTGATATATGTGTCCAAAATATGATAAATATATGCCTATCGCATGTATTCATGATTGGTGTCAACTTCTCTGTTATCTCTGAGCTATCCAATAATGGTGGGAAATATGGCCAAAGGAGAGCCACATTGAAGACTGGGTGTAGGCCAAGGAAAGGGGGAATGTTGAGCTCAAATCAATTGTCACCCACATCCTTGGTGATGGTGTACAACCCATAAAAAAGTGGGTGAATCTTCTGATGGGGCCTTTTAATACATTCTTTCTGCAAGTGCAACCAAACTTTGTCTCCCACCTAAAACTTATGTGGCACCCACTGTTGATCATGGCGCTGCTTGTACTTGGCATTAGACTTCTGTAGAATATCTTGAACCTATTGGTGGATGTGTCGATACTCTCAATGAAATGGGTGGATTTCTCATATTTTGGTGAAGCAGGGGATGATTCAGCCAGGGTGGTCACCAGGGGTAGTTCAACATCCATGGGGGCCAATGGTTGGAATGCCAACCCCACCTGAAAGGGGATGTGACCAGTTGAGATATGCAGGGCTCAGTTGTATCTATGTTGGACATTGGGAAGACTCTCATACCATGTGCGGGTTTTTTCTGAATTGTACATGTGCAGGCTATGTATGATCATCCTATTAGTTTGGTCATCTGTCTGGGGGTGCAAGGAAGTGAATTTGGTGATCTTGGTATCCATTAGTGACTAGAGGATTGACCAGAATGTGTTGACGAACCAACTATCACGGTCTGAGATAATGGTTTTTGGGATCCCAAAATGTACCCATACTCATTCAAATAAGACCTTGGAAGTGGATTCTTCTATGATATTCTTCTTGTGGGCGACTAGAATCACCATCTTAAAAAAACGATCAACAACCAAAAAAACATAGTCATTTCCCCTCTTGGTGGACGAGAGGCCCAACATGTAGTCCATTGATATGGATTCCCATGGCCTATGAGGAGTAGGCATAGAGGTGCACATGCCTTGTTTCTTAGTGGTCGGTTAGGCAATATCGCAGGAGGTGCAGAACCTAATATAATTTTCGTCATCCTGTCGAGGTTTCAGCCAATAGAAATGTTTCTACAACACTGCCACTATCTTTTCAATGCCAAAGTGTCATGCCACCCGAATGTAGTGAGCTTCCCAAATAAAATTCATGTGCTCTCTTGATGGAACACAAAGATGGGCCAGATGGCACAACAACCCATGTTAAATATGGAAATTAGTGACCACTGAGTTGGAACCCAAAATTTGGTAGGTGGTGGAGAAGTCAGAGTCTATCTCATAGAAGCAGGGACATCCAGAGGTCTTGTGGCTACAAGTGTCTAGCATCATGGTGAGTTATGCAACTGGAGGTCGGCTGAGGAAATCAACAACTCCTTTGGTACTTCTTGTTTTATACTTGATGTTGAGGTGGAACTGTTGTAAGTAGGTGGACCACTTCTGATGCTGGTCATTCTTTAATTTTCCTTGGGTATGCATGAATTGTAGTGGCTTGTGATCAGTGTGGATGATTGTCTCCTTCCCAAGAATGTAATGTCTCCACTGGCGGTAGACTTGCATAATGGAGTACATTTATTTTTCATAAGTAGGGTAGTTACATAAAACATCTGATAGTGTCTCACTATGATATGCCATGGGGTGGCTGTGTTGAGTGAGAACAATGCCCACAACATAGTCCGAAGCATTTGTCTAAATCTTAAAGGGATGTTGTAGGTCTGGTAATGAAATTACTGGGGATGAGCAAAAATGATTCTTCAAGTCATCAGAGGCTTTTTTTTGGGACATTCCCTACATAAATGTTTCTTTACCACCACCCCTGGTTACTTGGATGAGGGCCCATGTGATATGAGAGAATCCCAACACGAACCTACGATAGAAATTGGGGAGGCCTAAGAAGATCCCAAGTTCAATGAGTGTGGTTGGGGCTGGACAATCATGGATGACTTGGATATTGGCTAGATCCACATGAACACCATGCCAATAAATTATGTAGCCTAAGTAATGGACCCTGTCCATGCCGAAGGAACATTTTTCCAAGTTTGCATATAGTTTGTGCTGTCACAGGGTGTGCAAAATGTGTTGAATATGTTGCAAGTTTTATTCCCAAGTCTTGTTGTAGATGAGGATTTCATCTAGATACACCACTACAAAAATATTGGTTAAAATTCATAGGATATCATCCATCATCCTCAGAAAAGTTGCTGGAGCATTTTTCAAACCAAAGGGCATGAATAGACATTAAAAATGACCTTCTTTTGACTTGAAGGCGGTCTTCCATACATATGTATTCTCTATTGGGATTTGGTGGTAGCCAGAATTTAGATCAATATTACTAAATTATTTCCCCCCCATGATCTGATGAAGGAGGTCGTCGATTCGGGGAATCAGGTACCAATTTCAGACTGTGATTTTATTCAGGGCCAGATAATCAATGTAGAGTTGCCAGGTCCCGTATTTATTCTGCACTAGCACGATTGGGATCCCATAAGGTGATGAGATGGGATGTATGTGTCCCTTGTGGAGAAGTTCTTGGATCTACCTCTTGATCTCATCATTTTCTAATAGAGAGCGGTGGTAGATTGGCCCATTGGGTAGCGGTGCACCAGGGGTTAGATCGATGTGATGCTTGACTTGGAAGTGCAGAGGTACCCTGGTAGGAGAGGATAAGATATATGAGTATTATTCCATGACCTTATCCACTTGCTTATGTTGTGTGGAGAGATCAGCCACAGAGGCCCTGGATGTGGCTGCGATCCTTCACTCACTCTGATAACGAATCACGAAGAAGACAAATTTCTTGGTCTGAGATATGACCTTCCTGCATTGCTTGGTAGAGAACGAGGAAATAGCACTAGGAAGGACTTCCTCAGGTATCTTGTACAATTTCCTGTTCAAAGTAATAATAACACTATGATGCCTAAACTCATATACAACAATAAGTTTCCATAAATAAGGTTGGCCCAAAAGAACATTACAAACTTCGAGAGGAGAAACATCATGCAATACCTTGTCTTTGAAGGGATTGATTCCATATGAAAATCAACATTGTTCTCTAATGTGAAGATCACTTCCTTGGTGGATCCATCCAATGGTGTAGGGTCGTGGGTGTGGCGTTGTCAGCAGAGCCAGCTTCTTGAAGAAATTTGATGAGATGAGGTTCTTCTGGCTACCAATATTAATGATGAAGTGTAGTGGGGTGCCTTTTACCCATGCCTGTGAATGGAAGAGGAACTCACCTTCTTCTGACTCATCTAGTTCACCAAGTTGTATCTTGATGGTAGCAATGGTGGAAATAGGTTCTACGTCAATGATCCATATTCCCCTTCATGGTTCTAAATCAGAGTCAAAACCCACATCTAATTCAGAGGCTTTCACTTTGGCCACCAGCAACTACTTTGAGCAGCAGTCAACAATGTTATGCCAAGGGATCTTATGGAAGTCGCACCACTTCTTGATATCTTTCTTTGTCTTTCTGGTGTCCTTATTTTCTTGCAGCTTGGACTGGTTGTCCTAATACTATCCATATTTTCTCTATCCTTTGTTCTGTGGGTTGGGGCCACCCCTTCCTAGATTTTGTTGTGAGGGGTTCCCAGGTTGAAATTGTCGTGTCTTTTGTTTGATCTTCTGCTTGATTTTGACGAAATATCGGTAGGTCGTGCCCAAGGAAGAGATGTACAAAAATTCAATTTAAGTTTGGATGTATCTGTTGGACACACCTACCACACTTAGAGGGGGAGGTGAATGAGTGTGGGGCTCTTTTTCCCAAATGTTCCCTCTTGCACTAAAACTCATCAATTAACATTCAACATTTTATTCATTACCCATTACTGTCATTTATAACCAATTAGATGTCAGCACATATCAACAACATATTTCAGCAATATATCATCAACAAGTCATCATCACAATGAACACAAAGAACACAGGATGTATGTACAATTTTCTTTTTACTACAGACTATAATCCTTGGGGTTTATCAACAACAACTGAATAGAGTACAACTCTACAAGAGAACCAGCTCTATATGCAAGACTCAGCTTACATTCTTAGCACCAATTAAGATGAGGCAACAATCCTCAATAGATATCAATGTTTCAATAGGTACGCAACCTTTCAGTAGTGCAACCCACGTGTGCACACACCCCGGCTCACCACAACCCGCGTGTGAACGCGGCCAGTGTATAATGCAACAAGTGTATGCTTCTGAGCAACTAGGGTTTTTCTTTTCTTCACATGCCCAGTCCTATGCAACCTGCAATCACTTTCTCTTATATCTTCCACTATCCAAACTAACCCACAACCAGTCACAACACATCCAATCTCTCCAATAGCTTTCTCATGCTCCACAACAAATCAATATGAATGCTATCTCAATCATGTATAAATAACTAGTATACCATAGAAATCATGTCACTACTGAATCAAAAGAGTGTTGTTCACTCCATCAATCAAATCAACCAAACTAAGCCACATCATAGAAGCCATACCAAGAATTCCCTAAGAATTCAAAACACCTCAAACAATAACATACATCAAGACAATAATGTAACCATACTAGTGTCTCATTGATAGATTTGAGGCCATAGAATGCAGATTTGGAACCTGCCTCATCATCCAAGAGATTGGCACCAGCTCAAACACAAATATCCATGATTTTATCCACTCCACACTCCTTGTACACAATCAGCCCATATGTACACTCACCCTATACACAACCAACCCACATGTACACACACCCTATACACAGGCAGCACGCGTGGGCATCAAAAAATAGGGTTTTTTGTGAATCTGAGAATTTTTCCGTCAAGATCTCTGACATTGCCGAAACTTTGATGCATCCATGAGATCCTCCTCTTGCTCTCTTCCTCAAAATAGATCTTCAATCATGCTCAACAGATCCACACAAATAATATCCTCTCACAAGAATCTCTCCATCAATACTCCAAAAGATATTCACAAGAAGCTCTCCATTGATCCACAAAAAGCATTCTCACCAAATGTGCATTTTACAAGAGATCCTAGTTTCTTATTTATACTTTCATATTATAGGTCACTTAACCCATTTTCAGGTTACTTAACCCATTTCTAGGTCACTTAACCTATTTTCCTTATTTTAGGGTTAACCACTTTCCATGAATAGAAAGTTCCCCAATACTTTATCATTTAAATATTCCTTCTTGATTTTGTCACTTCATTTTATCATTTAGATAATCTTTCTTGATTTTGTCACTTTACTTTATCATTTAAATAATGATTTCTTCTTTTCAAGAACTTTGACTTCTTTGACCTTGGGGGCTTCAAGCCTTCATATGGGCGTCCTCCAACTTCATAAGGTCATAACTCTCAAACCGTGAGGAGTTATGTGACATTCTACATACCACCGGAAATGGCATGACAAGCACTATCCATCTAGGATAGTTTCACCAACAACTTCACTGATCTTCATCTCATTATTCCACATACAAGCATGTGTCCTCCAACTATTCTCCTAGGATAACTCAATCTATAAAGAGTCTTCCCGTGAGGGCTTTCACCATAAGGGGCCCACTTTGGAGTTCATCCATTTGTGCACCTTATCAACCATGATAAGATAATAATGATTCATCAATTCACCACTGCATCATATATATCAACTATGCATCATGTATCAATGACAAATCATTGATCCATCTTCATCAATGCATCATATCAATGATCCATCTTTATCAATTGGTTTCCACTTTGACATCTATCATTCTCATCAAGGGCGTCATATCAATGATCCATCTTTATCAATTGGTTTCCACTTGGACATCTATCATTCTCATCAAGGGCATCATATCAATGATCCATCTATCATTCTCATCAATGCATATTCATTGTTCATCAATCATAAACCAATCAATTACTTGACATCAATCAAACCAAACCATTTACATCAATGAAATATGATCCAACAATCTCCCAAATAGTCAAACCATTGGCATCAATCACAACATGATCCAACAATCTCCCCCTTTGGCATTGATGGCAATAGCAATCATTGATGTCGACTCCAATTACCAATTATTGATGTCAACATGTAGAAAAGGCATGCTCTTCATCAATAGTCAATGTGACTATCTCTCCACATCAATCTCTCCCATCAATAGACATCAATCACATCAATGTGATTATCTCTTCCCCTTTGACATCAATGGAAAATGGTCATTCTCCTCTTAGGGATTCTCCCCCTGTCATGTTGTCGCTATATAATATCTCCCCTTTTGAACAAGGGATATCAATCTGATGTAATGTTGAAAATACATCGAACATACTCTCCCTGTGACCATCATTCCCCCTGGAATTATGCCTCTGTGTTGTTTCTTCAAATATAGGTCTCTTTTCTAGGTATGTATATGATAAATATGTCCTCCTAGAATCATGGGAAGAAGAATGACTCCCCCTAAGGGTATGTCTCCCCCTATCTTCTCTACAGGATGAACAATATGCTACCATATGATGATACTTGGAACTGTTCATGCATCAAACTAGTGCTATAACATACATCATGAAACAATAGACATGTCAACAATGAAATAGAGAATCATGAAAAATATATCCACCAAGTGCATCATGTACTAGAATGTGTCCACCATGCACAACACCCATGTACATCAACCATGTACATCAACAATATGCCAAAAGATATCATCCATGAAATGTATCCACCATATGCCAACATGTGCATCTACCAAATATGCCAACATGTGCATCTACCAATTATGCCAATCATGTGCATGCACCAATATGCCAACCATGCTCATCTACCAACATTCCAAACAATGTATCATATCACTCATGATATGTCTCCATCATGAACCAAGTGCCACAATCATGTATCAAACAAATATCAATGTTTTGAAAATCAAGTAAAACCATATATGAGTGTACTACTATGCACCAATACCAAAAAATGATGAGTCCCATACATGTATGCCAAGTCCTCCATAAAACATGTGCCAATCATCCAACCGTATGTTTCAACATGTAGCCTGATCCATATGAAAAATGCATGCACCATGATATCAACATATTCGTCCAATAATACATCATAAGATATACCAACCATGTACACCACCATCATCACAAAATGATTAATCCCAATAGATCAACATCAATCCATACTCTTGGGTTAGTGCCATGCACCCAATATTTATTTTTATTATACCATTGTGTGATCTCACCATGAAAACTTGCAACAAACAGTGTCAGAACCTACAATAAACAATGTCAGACCCTGGAATACAGAGTTATACCATCACATCAAGCTTCAAGCCATGTGCATTGCCTTTTTCCCAATGCTTTTCAACATATACACGGCCTAATGCACACTTGAGCACATGTGTACGTGACCTATTCAAGGTTAGAACGTGTGTACATGCGATTGTCACCACTACTACCTGTGTGTGCCTTAGTAAATGACACNGACCCTTCTCTTCAGAACTTGAGCTCTGAGTATCCATCTTTTCAAAGATGTCTCCCTTTCTTACTTCATTCCTTCTTCTATCCATGCTATGTGAATTCCTCATCATGAAATTTCTTCCTGTGTTCCAGCACTCCTGGGATTTGTGGCCAAATCCACTACAACTGTAGCATCTCATGGAGTTACAATGAACAACAATGTGTCCTACTTGATCACATATCCAACACCTCATGGTGTTATAGATTCTTCCATTATATCTTCTTTCATAAGATCTACACTCAAAATATTTGTGATGATATCCATTACATGAATAACAATACCCATTAAAAACACTTTCATACCTTTGCTTTGGTGTCCCAAGAATGGCTTCTTGATGTCTTCCTTGCTTTGTTCTTTTGAAATTTTCTTTTCCTTGCGTAGATGGTTGTCTTCCTTCTTTGATGGACTTACCTCATGCTTCTTTGAGGTGCTTGCTTCAACATGTTTATCTTCTCCTTTGTATCCAAGACCTGATTTATCACATGATGGTCTTTGACATTCCAAGATGTCATCCAAGATTCTTGAGCTATTCAAGAATTTGTTTGACTTTTCCAACTAATTTCTAAGGTCAACAATTTCAACTTCTAATTTGCAACATGAATCTTCCTTTTCATTTATTTGAATCTTCAATAGTTCCTCTATTCTTTTGGTTTCTTCAATTTGGGTCTTGAGATGGACAATAGTTTCAAAACTTTTACCAATCTCTTCTTCTACATTCATATCTTCTTTTCCATATTTTAGTCTTTTGATCTCTTCTTCCTTCTCTTCTAATTGAGTCTTATTGCTCTCTTCTTGTTCCTTGATCATTTCTTTTAACTTCAAGATGTGCCTTAGACTTCTCCTAAGAAACTTCTTAGTGTTATCAGAAAGATAGTTATAGTCTATATAATAATGATCACTTATATATATATATATAAACCCTCTTCAATTTCCTTTTGAAGTTTTAATGGATTTCCTTCTATTCTTTTCATGGGATAAATGCCATCAAGCTTTACACAAACTGTTTCTACATCTTCTTCTTCACTTGTAGAGAAAAATTCATCATCATCATTGCAATCAATGGATTTTGAGGGTTCTTTACCTTTATTTGAAGTATCTTCACTTTCTTCATTTTTCCCAACATCAACACATAATGCTTTTCCTTCATCTTCAAGATTTTCCTTTGTGCTATTATCACTTGATTCTTTATCTTCACTTGAAATGTTTTCAAAATCACATTTAGAAATAATACATTCAAGAGATTTTGATGATTCTTTACCTTTGATGATCTTGATGGAGTGGTCTTCGATTTCTTCTTTCTCTTCCTTCCTTTGATATGTCTCCTCTAGATTTAGCCATAGATCCTTGGTGGAAGTGCATCGTCCCATGCTCTCTTTGATAGGGCTTGAGAGTCCACTAAGAATGGTATTGAGAGCCAACGCATCATTCTTCTTTCCTTCCCTTTGATCTACAAACTTTGACTTGTTCTTCAACAAAACATATACATCGATGGTTGCCTTCCAAATAGTTGCTCCCATTTTCTTCAAATACACTCTCATCTCTATTATCCAAGTAGAATAGTTTTCCTTATCAAGGATTGCAACTTCATCATCCATTTGTGTGTCTATGGATCTCCTTCAAGATTGTTAAGGATTGTAGTGAAGGCTCGCTCTGATACCAATTGTTGGACACACCTACCACACTTAGAGGGGGGGGTTGAATGAGTGTGGGGCTCCTTTTCCCAAATGTTCCCTCTTGCACTAAAACACATCAATTATCATTCAACATTTTATTCATTACTCATTGATTTCATTTATAACTAGTTAGATGTGAGCACATATCAAAAACATATTTCAGTAATATATCATCAACAAGTCATCATCACAATGAACACAAAGAACACAAGATGTATGTACAATTTTTTTTTATCACGCACTACAATCCTTGGGGTTTATCAATAACAATTGAATAGAGTACAACTCTACAAGAGCATCGACTATATATGCAAGACTCAGCTTACATTCTCAACACCAACTGAGATGAGGCAACAATCCTCAACATATATCAATCTGTCAATAGGTACATGACCTATTAGTAGTGCAGCCCGCGTGTGCATGCACCCTGGCTCACTACAGCCTGCATGTGAACGTGACCAGTGTATGCTTCTGAGAAACTAGGGTTTTTCTTTTCTTCACATGCTAAGATCCTATGCAACCTGCAATCACTTTCTCTTCTGTCTTCCACTGTCCAAACTGACCCATAGCCAGTCACAACACATCCAAGCTCTCCAATAGCTTCCTCATGCTCCACAATAAATCAATATGAATGCTATGAGTACCCATGGAGCTTCGACAGAGGAATAATTCAAAGTTATTAAATCTATTGAGGACCATGCTCCATTTCCAACTTTGTTAGGCAA
Organism: Picea mariana; assembly: GCA_032191745.1. Lineage (NCBI taxonomy): Eukaryota > Viridiplantae > Streptophyta > Pinopsida > Pinales > Pinaceae > Picea > Picea mariana. The sequence goes on from JASDQU010346289.1 coordinate 15,213, forward strand.
GATCTGGATTGAGAAAGACCAGATCCAAAGAAAACAAGAAAAGGAAGCCCTAGAACAGAAGAAGAAAGAACTCGTGGAATTTATGACTAGAAGGATCACCTACTTGATGGAAGAACAAGAGAACATATCTAAGCTATTAAACACCATGTACTTGGATGTTGAAGCTATAAGAGAATTAGAGGAACCACATAAGACCGAAATACCTAATCCATATGATGAAGGAGTATTACCCTTGGATATGAAGAAAGAATCTCAGCATCACAAAGTGACTATGTCGAGAGAAGATAAGAATCAAAATGGAAAAAGGATGACCGAGATGAAGCTCACTAGGAAGAAGTCTAGGAAGCTAAGTAAGAAGAGAGCCAAAATTGAAATTTATAGAAGATTCGAGAGGAAAATTCGTAGAAGGAAAAATCACAAGAATTGAGCTTCGTCGGGATATCAGAATAGAGACATATGGCACTTCGCCATGGAGAAGCAATATAGTCATTGGACCAATATACCCATTCGACTTCCCCCCTGAAAGGACAAGAAAGCATTAAAGGATCACCACCAGACCGTTGGACCATGCCATAACAGATGGATCAACATTCATGGAAGCTTCATACCCGTTGCAAGTAGACCATTGATGAATTTCCTATTTATCTTGTCATGCCATGCCTGAAGAACACTTTTTACAACTAAAAAATTGAAGCCCGCAGAACTAGTGATTGTCTACAGTAATCATTCCAAGTAGATTGTTCATCCTTGTGCAGTATTTTGAGATCATCGTGGCCCCGATTATCTTTCCCGAGTGCGTATGTCTGACGACCTCACTACACTTGAGGAATCCATCATAGAGGTCCTTCTTGATTTAATGACTGAGAGAGCCATGTCAAAAATAAGAATGTCCACTAGAGTCCAAGCATCATCAACGAGAGGAGTACAAGCCTCCCCATCAATTGCTCGAGCAGGAACATCTCGAGCTGACGCAGAGAGAAGAACTAAGCATAAGGATGAAATAGACAACGTGAAGTTAGTGCCATCCATCCTACCAGCTTACATACCCTCTCTAAGTGGTGAGAATAACAGGGATAGTGTCCCTAGAAGCTTTGAATACACCCTAGTCATTGCATATCTACCGAAAGGAGTACGCACCTACCGTGCATATCAAGACAAGGTTATAATATTGAAGTTTTGTGACTTCAACTTGGGGGACCGTAAATTTTACATCATGCTCGCCCTGTATAAGTACTTGACGAGAACTAAGGGAAAGAATTTTAGGCTCATCCCTCAGCAATGGATGACAAACCTCGCATAGTCTACTTTGCTCAACGTTATGAAAATACTGCACTTCGGAAGACACCAATAGCTAAATGCTTGTGTAAAATTGCTACTAGCAAGTTACCACAGAGGATACCTGTGGTTAGACCGTCGCATAACTATTGATATGGCACTGATCAATAGGATCACTAGGCTTAGTATGCAGGGCCATGATCCCCATGAGTACTATCCTGGAAAGACTATAGACCGCCCTCTTCCGCAGAAGATCAAAGAAGCCTATGACGATGTTGAGAAAGTCACAAGAGGCTACGAGGTAGATTCTATTAAAAGTGGCACAGTGCACCTTGCATGCCAACTGATCGCAGGGAAGTTGGTACGGAAGAATTGACCAACACAAGTATCTGGATTTCTAGTTGACCTCGTAGGAAAGTGCGTAGAGGGACTGTAGATGAACTAGGTGAAGTACCTGGTGAATCAATTGGAGATTGACTGCAGAGAAGCTTAGCTTCAAAGGCATGAATTCCATTTTAGCTGGCTCTTGATACTAATCCCTTTTGTTGCATGGGAGATACCAAAAGGTGCAACCTTCCTAGACCTTGACCCCTTTGAGCCACTAGCCATGAAGTTCAACATAATATGGTAATCAAATGACATGAGAAAGTAATGGCAATTGAATTCTGTTTTCCACGCGTACTATAACCAATTGAAAGAATCCATAAGGAGTGAAGCTCGCATAACCCCAAACACTTTATAGAGATTGGACCACCACTTTATATATCTAACTCCATGCGCTGATGAGCACCAGGAACAACTTCAGTCCTATTATAAAATGATAGAAGAAGACCTGGAAGAGATCACCAAGGAATGGTCGGCATACCTCCTTGTTTCAGTAGATCCCACAGAAATGTCTAACATCGACAGCCCTAGAACTGTGCAGGATACATTTGGGCCCAGTAAGACAAAGAAAGAAAAGACAACAAAGAAGATTGAGGAAGTCCAGGATGTTGACAACATATCTATAAGGAAGGCTTCCATTACACTAGATGAAGAAGGTGATGATGAAGAAGGTACATAAACTAAACAATAGAAAGTTGAAGTACCACCACCTAGTGATGAAGAAGACTCATCAAAGAAAAGGAAGGTCTCACCTCTAAAGTCTTCCTGCAGAAAGAAACTAAGAACCCATGTAGCCAAGATGTGAACTACTCTCATGTTGGATGACTTTGATTTTGTTATTGCAGCAGTCAATGATGCTTCAAAGGAAATCATAGAGAAGTAGTAGGTGAAGAAGGAACAAATTTATAGCCAAATTGAGATCGTGCTCCAAGGAGTAAAACAAGCACTCCAGTCTAGCCGAGCAATCTCTATTGCACCTCTACCATAAGGAACAACAGAAGGGGGAGAAGAATCAGTTCAACTTCATAATATTATTGATATAGTTGAAGTACGCCTTCGCCATGCTCAGGAAGAAAAAGAGCAGATCACCCAGGACCTAAAGAAAGCACAAAAGGAAATTATTGAACAATGCCAAGCTACACAACAAGAGAATAATGCTCTCCAAGAAAAATTTGAAGAAGACAGAGTGAAGATCCAAAAAGAGAAAGATAAATTGCTCATAAAGAAGATAGGAATTGAAGAATTAGTGAACAGAGAATTTCACTTTTTGACCAGATTAGAGCAGAAGGTTGAAGAGCCCATAGAGCACCAAGTGATGAAGCTGGCTGAATTTATTCAACAACTTCAACAAAGGGTCATGGAATTAGATCTTCAGACTATACCACAGACTCCACAAGAAGTGCACAACTAGTGAGAATTGAATGCTCGGAGCGCAGTTGAGAGGATTAAAACACTTGATGTAGAATGTAAACAACTAAGTAGCAGAAGTGCGCAAATATATAAACAACTATCTGAAGACCCAGAGTTGAAGAAATTGGAGTCCCAACTCCAGAAAGCAAAGCAACACATAGATACAGTGCAAGTGCAGCTCAAGCTCCTGTCACCCATTGAGAGGATGAAGAGATCCCAGGAACAACGCACTACCCATCAACTCATTCTTACCATATAGAACAGAGTGATGGAAGTCACCAAGAAACTCTAGTCGAGCCAGGAGGTGACCTACCTACTGTTTGAAGAAATTGAAGACCAAGGAACACTACTAGAACAAGTAGTTGTTACTATCGAGCAAAAACTGGAAGGACCTATCAGYGAAGTGGTTGTTCAGGAATTTGTTGCGAAAGAAGCAGTAGCACAGAGACAAGTCGAAGTAGCTTGAGCCAAGTTCGAGACCTTTGAGGMAAATTTACCCAGACTTGAGTGACTCGGGATGATTCATAGGTGAGTGTTGGGGGCTTGTTKGCCCTGACCAAGTTTTGAGGAACACTTGCTCATATTTGAYCRTTTTTGGGACTTCGATAGCTTGTCAAAGATGGAGTGCAACGCGAAGAAAAAATCGTGGAAGCTAGACCCCTTTTTGGGTCCTTTTTGGGTTTTGGGGGATAATGTAATGGGAAAGGGATGTCATCCYGTGGGTTTACCCATGCTTAGGCCCACTTTTGTATGTATAAATAGATATGAAKTACATGTGAAGTAGGTGTGATTTCTTAGTGCAATTGGTAGTGCATCTATGTTATGGTGAATAAGTGCTCCATGCGAACTATGTAAGGCTTGCAAGGCTAGGTGCAAGTTACTATGAGGTTGTTATAAGAAKCTAAGTGTTGTAACGTAAGGAAGAAGGATCTAGCGAACTACGTAGATCTTCTGTCCTATGTGAAGAGGGATTTGGATGGCTCTGTGTTGTAACCTGATTAATTGAAGTTAATAAAGAAGAAGACTTTGTGGATGTAGCCCCAAGGTGGGGGTGAACCACAGTAAATTTGTGTGTTGTGCTCTATGCCTCGACCTGATTTGTTTGTATCTTCCTTTGCTAAGTGCTTTGATGTGTTTATATAGATCTATTTATGCATTGTTCTTCTGAGATATGAATGAATGTTAGATTTGGTATGTAAAATGCTTATTTCTTGATCTTCCAAATCTAATCTATCTTGTTGTGTCTAAGTGTTGAATTATCTTAGATCTAAGTACATACTATGATGCTATGTGTTATCCATGAAGTATCATAAGGGTTGAATATTGATGAATAATCTTTTCTAGGTGATTTCTAAGTGTTATAATCACATATTTGTGTCCCATCTAAGGTTGCAAACACTTGAGTCTTGCAACCACCCCTACCTTTACCTCGGGTGAGACTTCATCTGCTTCGCAAGTGTTGCTGAAAGGGATGGTAGTTAGGATTTTGTTGGTGCATTGTTGTAGCATTGAACCCTGGGTTTTCCCCTATGCCAACATGTACTCATTTTGTAAGGATTCTTTGATACTGGAGTTGCTCCAGTTATCAAATTTATAGATAAATCAATATCTCTCTTTCAGGGTAGTCCTAGTACCTCCTTGAACACATCTTCAAAATCTTCCAGTACCGCATGGTCCTCTATATTTGGCACCTTATCCTTAGGTGCTTATTCCATATGGGCTGCAAATATTTGACACCCTTTTCTATAACATTTATTTAGCTGCAATGTTGAAATTTATCTGATGGTAACTGCCCTTGAAATTCCCTGCACTTTCCTTAGGTTCCCTTCCTCATCCAAGAAAATAAATTCATTTTTATGACAATGTAGGATAGCATGATGTTGGTCCAACCAATCCATCCCAATTAGACAATCATAGGAACCTAAAGTCAAGAGTTCCAAATATTCCCTTGTGCTCAGTCCATTGATGTCCATAATACATTACTTAACCATCTCATTAACTTTTCTTCTGGCTCTGATAGCTAGTTTCACCAACCAAGATTTTCCATGCTTGTTTCTTGGGAAATAAAAACTTTCCACCATCTTAGGATCTATATAACTATCACTAGCTCCTGAATCAATTAAAATAGTAATGGTTTGGTTGGTGATCATACCTTCCACTTAGATCATATTTATTCCATCCTTCTTCTTATATTTCCTTCCATAGTCACCTGATTTCAACTGGATTTCCTTGACATGCACAAAATAGTCTTTTGTTCCCACAAAATAGTCTTTTGTTCCCACAAAAGAGTGAGGATCGAGAGAGATCGAATATTTATCTAACTACATGATGTGACTCTCATTGAATATATCCCACAAGGTTTTAAACTTCTTCCAAACTGTTAGTAACATTATTGGTATCGGGATTTTAAAGGGAAAGACAACCGAGATCTTTCGAGTCTAAAAAACCCGATGGGATCCTAGCCGTTAATTTTGACAGGACACGTGTCAGACATCAGAAGGAGAGTCGGGTTTTCAGTCCATCGGAGGATCGGAGTTTCTAAAGGCAGAAAACTCTTACCTGAGTTAATCGCGACGCGCGATTGCCCGACTGCATCAAAGTCGTCTGTCAACCGTGACACTTGGCGAAAGATCCTGCGGAGTCGGGGATCGGGGATACGAAAGTCCCATGCACATGGTATTAGGAATTCCGATATCCCGATACCCGATTTCCCGATATCGGGGGTAGTTTTT
>JASDQU010346293.1:0-12399 GCA_032191745.1 Picea mariana
ATACAACATATAGATGATATAAATAATGAGCATCAGTCACACATGAGATATACACAGAGACAAATTTTCACGAGGAAACCCATAAAGGGAGAAAAACTCTTCTTCTTTGAAATGATAGGCAATCTTTTAAGTTCTGTACATCATCTATAATTGAGCACCAACTCAATGTGAGGCTGCTACCTCTATTTTACAAGCTCCAACTTGTTTGAGAGCACCAACTCTCTAGTTTCTCTAGCACCCACTAGAAGGAAGAACCAACTCCCTTAATGTTCCAGCACCAACTGGATGGAAGCACCAACTTCCAATTACACAGGCTCCAACCTGTATAACAGAGAACACTTGTTCTCCCTTGCACCACCCTACCGCCCTGATTNCCACTAGAAGGAAGAACCAACTCCCTGAGTGTTCCAGCACTGACTGGATGGAAGCACTTACTTCCACTTATACAAGCACCAACTTGCATACAGAAAACTCTGTGTTTTCCCAAGCACCACCCTACCACCCTGTTTTTCTAGCCACAACTAGATGGAAGATACAACTTCCAATATTCAAGCACCAACTTGAATATCAAAGGACCACAGTCCTCCCTAGCACCACCCTTCCTCCCTAATTATGAATAAATGACTGAATAACAAACAATATAGATATATCAATTCTTACCACTTCTTCATTGTTCTGCAATTCTTCTCTGCTACACTATTCTTCTTCTCTATTCATACTTGGCTTGACTCGCTGTCTCTTTCTATCTGTTCTTTCTCTATCCTTCTCATGCTCGTTGATATGTGCACATTTTGCTCTCTTCACCTTTTCTTTTATGTTCATCTTTTGTTCCTCATATCTGAGTTTTCTTCACACTGCACATACTGTAATTTTAACTTTCTCCAGTTCAACTCATTTTTCAGTCAGAATAGCCCGCCTTGCACCATCATGGCATTTCCATCGTTATAACCACAAACTTCTTCCATTACACCTCAAATCGCCTAAGGCAAAAATGCCTCAGCTACTGAATCGCCAACCATCCAAGAATCATGATTCAGTTCAACTAACTGAATCGTAACTGAACAATAATCATGAAGAGAAAAAGTAGCCCTCTTATTATATTTCCAAGTATCCAACATCGTTGGATTACAAGCGCAGGGTCTCACGTTGATTTCACGATTTCGCATTTCGGCATTCTTGTGATGATATTTCTCGCGTTGATTTTGCGATCCCTGAAACTCCTAAAAAAAAAGGAGCTTAGCTGGACCAGCTCCTTCCCTTCTCATGACCATCAGTGGTGACCTAACGCTTATTCATAAAGTGCTTCGCAATTCGCAACTTCGGCATTCCTGTGATGAAGGGTCTCGACACTCCAAGTTGCGATCCCCAGAATGGAGATTAGCAATTAGATCCTTCCCTTAAGCCTTCGTTGATGTGACCTTAAGTTATGACCAAGGGCCAAGCACGAGAGTGTTTCATGATTTCGCATATTGGCGTTTCTGCCGTGAGTTGCTTCCTTGACTCCTCCAACTCCCGGTATTCGAAACTTCGAAATGGATCCAAATCACTGGTCAACGCTTTCCTTGATCAATGACTCAGATTGAATCGTGATTTCCTATTTCACGATTTCAAAGGATAGAGCTCCTCCTTCCTTTGACTTTCTAGTCAGTGAAAAAGATGACCTCTCACCACGTGTAGTCTGCATCCAACAGTCAATATTGTTATCACAAGTTTGAGAAGTTATAGCACCTCCTCCCTTTGGATTTCTCAATCTGCAAAACTCTGAAATGGAGCCTTTGTCATGCTCTGATCTATCACCACGTGTCCCTCTTGGATCAACGATCCAGATCTTATCGTGATTTCACATATCGTGAGTTGGAAGGTTAGAGCACTTCCTTCCTTTGAATTTCCAGTCAGCGAAATGTTAATCCCTCACCACATGTACTCCTCGACGATGGACGGCCCTCCTGCTTTCAAGACTTTGTAAGTCCACTTCATAGTGTACTTAAAGATCGTTCTCCTTCTTCTAGATCCAACGATGGTCGGTCCTCGCGCTCAGATCCAACGTCTGATATTTGTTCTCCTCTTTTGTGTGTTCCTCCTATCTGTATTCATATCTGACGGTCATCGGGAATTTGGGATGGGTGATCCAACTATCACTATTTCTCCTCCTCCTAAGCTTACGCTTATGATATTTCCATGCGATCATCGTTGCACTTATGGTCTTTCCACTTTCTCTTGTTCACCATCGTCGGGTTGAGCTTGCCATGAATGACAAATAATAAATATGCCAACATTCCACACATTGAGGATGTCTCTGATGCTTCTCCACCATTCTATATATATTTAAATGTCCATGATAAGATCATGCATAACTATCTTATGGACTAAGGAGTCTCTCACAAAATTATGCCCAAGGTTGTTATGGAAGAACTAGGTATGGAGATCGCCAAACCCTACCAAGACCTGTACTCCTTTGATTCTGAAAGTAAAATGTCTGGGACTGATAAAGGATATGTTGGTTTCTTTGGCACAATTACCAATGAAGAGTGTAGTGAAGGACATTGTTGTGTCTGGAATTCCCCCGAAGTTTGGTATGATTTTATCCAGAACTTGGGCTAAGAAGGTTGGAGGATCATTACAAATGGACCTCACTTACGCCACCATCCATGTGTTTGGAGGGGAACATAGGAGGCTATACAGAGAGGTAAGATTATCCTATATAGTAAGTGACCATCAAAACCCAAGTAATCACCCAATTTATGTTGTTGAGGGTGATATCAGCTCATCTATTTTTCATTTAAATGATGATGAACCCGAAATATCAGTCAGCCAATGCAAATATCAACTACTGACAAATCAACAAAACAAAGTATGGAAGATGTATTTTGGTGGCTCTTCATCAAAGGAAGGATACAGGGCAGGTATACTCCTCATATCCCTTTCACAAGAGATAATAACACTCTATTATATGTTGGATTTTGAAACTACTAATAATATAGTTGAATATGAAGCTCTAGTGTTGTGATTGAGGGCTGCCAAAGACATGGCCATTAACTGTTTAGAATTTTTTGGTGATTCCAAGTTAATCATCAATCAAATCAATAACATCTATCAATCTAGATAACAGAGGCTCAAGTAATATAGAAACGAGGTATGGGACCTGATCGACAATTTATTTCTAGCATTTAACATATCCTTCATTCCCAAAGAGAATGATCAGAAGGCGGATTCTTTGGCCTTAGCTTCCATCACTTTTAGACCTCCCATTGGTCCAAATATTAAATATCAGGTGGAAATCCAACATAGAATAGCCATACTAGACAACATAAAGCATTGGCAAGTCTTTAGTGATGATCTAGAGTTGCAGAGATTTCTACACACCATTGATGGATTCTCCAATATATCAATTGACCAAGAAAGCCAAGAAGGTGAAAATAATGAATTAGAAAATCAGCAAACATCTCATATGCTAAAGACAATAGATGGACAAAATATTATGGATCTAAAAACCAATCACATTCCAAGAGGACTAGCACCACTGGAAAGGTTGTTTGACAGTAATGATGTTTCCAAAGGAGCTTCCATGAATAATCAAGAAGAAGAGACAATAGATTGCAATATTGGGACCACTGAGAATCCCAAGATCATCAATTTGTCCAAAGCATTAGCTGGAGAACAAAAGGATAGGTATGTCAGTCTCATCAAAAAGTTTGTTGATACTTTTTCATGGTCGTATGAGGATTTAAAGACATTTGACACTGACATCATCTAGCACAAGATCCCTCTGAAGGATGGCTCCAAGACATTCATATAGAAGATTCAGAAATTTAATCCCATGCTGATGTCCATAATTGAGAAAGAGATTAAACAAATGTTGGATGCAAGTATTATTGTACCATTGAGGTACTCAAAATGGGTGGCCAACTTGGTAGCAGTGGGAAAGAAAAACAAGGAGATATGCTTGTGTGTTGATTTCTGAAACCTCAACAAGTGTTCTATAAAAGACAATTACCCCCTCCCCAAGATGGATCATATTTTACAGAGGGTGGTAGATGCCCACAGGATTTCCTTGTTAGATGGATACTCTGGTTATAACCAAATAGTGGTGTGTGAAGAGGACAAAGAAAAAACAACATTCACCAGCCCATGGGGAACATTCATGTACGACAAGATTCCTTTTGGGTGGATGAACACAGGGGCCACTTTTCAGAGGGCCATGGACATAGCTTTTGTGGGTGAAAAAGACAAATTTATGGTTATATATTTGGATGACATCACCATTTTATCCAATTCTGATGATGAACATTTGTAGCATCTGGAGCAAGTTTTCTGGAAATGCAGGAGATACGAAATGTCTTTGAATCCTAGGAAGTCCCACTTTTCCATGCCAGAAGGAAATCTCCTGAGCCACATCATATCAACAGGAGGTACAAAAATTGATCTAAAGCGATTTTATGCCATTCAATAGATAGAAATCTCCAGAAATAAAAAGGTTATCCAGTCTTTCATTGGCAAGATAAACTTCCTAAGGCGCTTTGTGCCAAATTTCATTGAAATCCTGAAGCCTAACACTAACATGTTGAAGAAATATGTTGTGATAAAATGGTCACTAGAGGAAAAATCAACATTCCAAAGGGTCAAAGCAGGATTTAGTTGAATCCCCTGTATTAGCCAGCCATGACTATGCCAAATATTTCTTCATCTTCTCTTTCGCTTCCAAGGAAACCATTGTTGATGTACTATTGCAAAAAAATGGAGAAGGGCATGAACAACCCAAAGCCTTTTTTAGAAAAGCCCTTCGATATGTTTAGCTGAAGTATGATATATTATAAAAGCAGGCTTATGCATTGGTCAAAGCACTCAATGCCTTCAGGGTATATGTGTTAGATTCTAGCATAACAACCTTTGTTCCTAGCAGTAGTGTTAAAGAGATTTTGGTCCAGCTAGACAGTGAAGAGAAAAGAGGGAAGTGGATTGTCAAACTATTGGAGTATGACCTGCACATAAAACCCACCAAGTTGATCAAGGGACAAGGACTTGCCAAGTTGTTATATGAATCAAAATGTAAGGTTCTATAATTGCATCAAATCTTCACCCAATCAGATGCACCCATCATATGGCCTGGACAAGACAGCATGCAGGTATTTGAAAATTACTCCTCATCAACTTAGTATAGAAACATCATTTATTTTCTGGAGCATCTTGAATGTCCACCATATGTGAAGAAGACAAATGTCAGGTCTCTCAAATTGAAGGCTATCAAATTCTGCATTTCAAACCAGAACTTGTATTGGAGGGATCATGTTGGCATCCTGTTAAAATGCCTTGATGAAAATGAATCCAAACAAGTCACAATAGAAATCCATAGAGGAGTATGTGGAGGACATCATCATTGGAAGGCCACAGCTCTCAAGATCCTAAGGGTAGGGTACTACTATCCCACCCTTTTCTCTGATGTATTTACTACTATTAGGGCCTACAATGAATGTTAGAAATTTGCAGAAAAACCAAAGTTACTATCGTTACCCCTAAAACCTATCATTGCTAGTGGTTTGTTTCAGCAATGGGGGTTAGACTTCATAGGTGAGATAAATCCACCCTCTAGTGGGAATCACAAGTGGATTCTCACTGCCACTGACTATTTCACCAAGTGGATCAAGGTCGTGCCCACCAGGAATGCCACTGACAAGGTGGTCATGAATTTCCTGCAAATCAATATTTTCACCAGATTCAGCTACCCCGGCAAGATTATAATAGAAAATTCCCAAGCATTCAACTCCGAATCCATGATTGACTTATGTGGTAGTCATAAAATTTCCCTTACACATTCCACGCCCTATTACCCTCAAGAGAATGGTCTGGCAGAGTCATCAAACAAAACTCTCATCAGGATTATCAAGAAGTTGTTGGCTAAAAACAAGAAATCTTGGGACTTTAAACTCAAATATGCTTTGTGGGCTGACAGAATCAGCACCAAGAAGTTGTTGGGAACCTCACCATTTCATCTTTTCTATGGTGTAGACGTTGTCTTTCCCACCCATCTTGGCATACTAGTCCTAAAATTATTACAGGAAGAGATTGAGGAGCCAAATGACATCCAAAGGAGAATATTCCATATTGTAGAGGTTTAACAAAATACAGAAGCACTAGATCAGAGGACCAAAGCATACCAGAGAAAGATCAAATCATCCTTTGACAAGAAAACCAAGAAGGATATCTTTCAAGAAGGTGACCTGGTCTTGAGGTGGGATTCCATAAGGGATGACAAGTCCAAGCACGGTAAGTTCGATAACCTCGGGTTTGTCCTTTTTAAAGTGGTTGAGGTTCTGTACAATAACACATTTATCTTACACAATCTAGATGATGCAGAGATCTTCGGAGGCCCAGTAAATGGGTGCTTCCTGAAACACTATTTTGTTTAAGGATGAGGGAAGGTCCCTCTTGTGCCATAGATTATTTCCTTTTATCTTTTCATTTCATTAGTTAGTTGTGTGTGAATAAAGACTCCATATCCCAACAAAGGTACTGGGGTGTAGTTACTATTTTCAACTCCATAGATGCATGGCTGAGAAACAGTGGCAGAGATACATGGATGGAAGACAGAAAAGGAGGTAAGAAAAGGAAGGTTGGAGCAAGTTATTGAGAAGTAAGGCACATGATCTACTATTCTTTAGCACCTCACGGGGAAGTGTTATCTCTGACTGGAGCCAATGTTGGAAATTAGGTATGCATCGCATCCCTACCCCTTCGATTCACCTATAACATCTTCTTAAAGCCTAATTCTTTGTTTTGTTCTTGCTAAGTCATTCTCCATGTTTTAATTTTTCTCTTTAATTGATTCTTTGCACCATATTTTTGTTTTCTTGAGAGGTAATTTCATGCCATTGATTTGGTTTGAAATACGTGTCATCAAATTTATCACTAATAGAGCATGTAGCAGGTCGACCAAGTCCTTTGTTTTCACAGGAGACATCCAAAAGAAGAATGTCACAATTCAAAAGAAGTCAATTTCGAGCTCAAATTGTGGGAACAGAAAGGTTAAATTTGCAACGATGGAGATCTGACAGGCCACTCAGATCGACGGTTTTCGTGCATTCGGGGTTTCTAAGTCGCGAGGAGTTTAAGAGCCAAAGTGTTGAATTTTCGAAGTGTCGAAGTTATGGAGCCCCAAAGTGATAGAGTGGGCCCTCACTGCCATGTCACTTCACAAGAACATTCATCCGGTAGGTTTTGGTCCAGAGAAAGCAAAGAGATGAAGTGTCGAAGTGCTGAAGTTTTGGAGCCCCAAAGTGTCAGAGTGGGACCTCACTTCCACGTCACTCTAGGCCTGTACCACTCCGATATTTTTTCAACCCCAAAGAGTCGGAGTCCTGAAATCCTGAAACAATGAAGGTTAAAGGTTTAAAAGAGGGCGCCAAACTAGGAACGGGGAAACTACACGTCCAGACTCCAGAAAAGCACAACATGACTTGCTTATGTCCTCAAAAGGCTAAATGGGGGAAAGACACAACCACACTTTCAGTTGTCTCCAGTGCCCCCCAACAACGCGCAGGCATTCTAATGCTCGACACATCACTCATATATGTCACTCTGAATCAGTTTATGTCAAAGGATTAGTGTGATTTAGCTTATGCACCAGCCTGGTCTACCACCAGTAGTAGTTTTCAGTTATTTAAGTTGATACATTTCAAGTTAATGCATAATAAGTGGTCATTTGTGTTTGATATGAATCACGTCCCTTTTAATTAAGTTAAGTTTGAAGTGATGCATCACTAATATTACAACAGTGTCATTTTTAAGTTAATAAGTTGTTTACAATTGTGTGCACAGAGTGAAGCCTCAATCCGAGATGGACGTGAGCCTTTGCAACTCTGATAAATACGCATTTTTTGTACGTTTTAAAGGTTGCATTTTTTGGGAAAAGGAGATCAATACAACAACTGGTTGGACCCATTTTGCGCATGGACTAAATCTCTCTACATGGTGAAGATATTATTGATGATAGTGTGTTTGTTTCCAAATTCGTATGTGTTTCTTATCTTGAATACAGTTTTGATTTGTGCGAAGTACATTTCTTTTCCTTCAGCTACTATATAACTTGTCTTTATTAATATGCAACTTGTGATAACAACTATGCTTTGATGAAGATTTGTTTTTATTGCAACCTGTGGGAGTAATTGTGTTTTGATACATGTTTAGCATCTTGAAATGATATTTTAAGTATTAAACTTCTTGCAGCAAATTATTCATTGAGTGTTTTGTTGTTTTCCTTTGTTTTTTACCTCTATTATTTCACTTGGTTGTCACTAGTGTGCCACCAGCCAAGGAGGACCCTCATCCTTATCACTTTTCCAACCCAACCATGCTCTTGTCTTGGTAAAACCAACCCTCTAACTGACCAACAAAATTAAAAACCAACCATTCTAAACTTGAGGTGGCCTAGCTTTTCCCTTTAGCTTTTGCAGACTTTAGGACCAACGAGGAATTTGTGAAATTTGGCCAAGTTGTGAGATATTCTTAATTTAATATATATTCTAGCAAATTCAGACCTAGAATTGGTCAAATTTTAAGTTATAGGGAAGCCATGATAGATGGATCGATATTGGTTGAATAAACTCTCAATCCATGAATGAATTTGGAAAATTTGTACCAGGAATGTGAACCAACAATGATTTTTTGTTGCAGAGGTTGAATTGGTGTTATCGGATTGAAATTGAACAAATTTCATAGTTGTAGAATGTCCATGGTGAAAATTGGGAAAATTTTGGGAAAAGCCCCAAATTATGCAGTGGAATTCACGAGGAAATTGATGGGAAGAAAAATGAAGGTACGTAGGTGTGCGCACTAAAAATGTGTGAGGCGTAGTGAAAAGCTTGTGATGTGTGGAAAATAAGGGTGCGCAGTTGTGTGCGCTAAAAGTTTTTTCTATGGAGTAAATTTTGGGATGCACAGAAAAATATTGGTGCGCAGGTGTGTGCATTTAAATTTGACGTTGTGCAGTGCAGAGTTGCTAATGCATGAAAAATAATGGTGTGCAGGTGTACACACTTAAATTTAGCATTGTGCGGTGTAGAGTTGGTAATGCACGAAAAATGACAGTGCGCGGGTGTGCACACTTAAATTTGGCGTTGCATGGTGTAGAGTTGGTAATGCATGAAAAGTAATGGTGCGCAGGTGTGCACACTTAAATTTGGTGCTACGCGGAGTAAAGGTGGTGAAGTGTGCAAACATAATAGTGCGCGGATGTGCACACCAAATTTAGCATTGTGCGGTACGGATTGGGGAGCATGAATAATATTGGTGCACGTAGTGTACACATGCATAATATTGGCGTGTGGGGTGTGTGCACTGAGAATTGGCAGAGAACAGGGGAAAATTTTTGGTGCGCGTGCAATGTTGGTATGCAGTGCATGCATGTTGAATATTCACGTTGCGCGATGGTTTAATTAATGGTGCATGGAGAGTACTGGTGCGTGGTATGAGCACACTTAAAACTTTCATGGTGCAGTGCATAGAGTGAAATGTGCATAGAATATTAGAATGCGACACAAAAATTGTGCGCAATAGGTATTAGGGAATGAACAAAAATTGTGCACGACAGATATTGGCATGTGACACAAAAGTAGTGCACACCAGATATTGGTGTGACAGAGAAGTGATCTTCACTGGTTATAGGTATGTGGAGCATGCGCTACCTTATGGAGTTGTTGCACATGCTAAATATGGGTGTAAATTTTCAAATTGGTGCATGCGAAAGCGTTTGGATGGTCTACAACAATAGAAAATGAGTGAATTTCTGTGACAATTTATATTATTTGACGGGCATATTTTTGCAGCGCATTTTTGAGTCCCTAAACAACATTTTTATCTACTCAAAAGCCACGAGAAAAGAATGCAATAAGGAAAACTCTATTATTGCAACTCAAATTAAAGATCCTGGAGATATTTTTCTAATGGTGTAAACCATTTGTCAAACGAAGCTTTTATGAGGAAGTTACAGGACAAATAGTAGAGAGTAAATTTTAAGACTCGGTTAACTTTTGAGGGCCATAACTTTATGCTATGGAATCGGATTGAGGCACAAGAGTAGTATATGGAAATATATTGAACCATAGAAAATAGTGATGGAGATGAATTAAAATTATCGGGATGTTAAAAATGTTTAAGATGGCACAGAAGGTACATGTAGCATTCAAGGCCAAAAACGCTAATTGGCCTAGAACTTTTGTAGGTTGTAACTAGCATCCCAAAACCCGGAAAGAGGTCAGACTGTCCAAAATATGTATATGAAGAAACCCAATTGGGATCATTCCAAAACTCCAATGGAGCAGGTGCAAAATTGCATAATTATAGCGCAAATTTGCACCAAGTTGAAGTGTGAGCAGAAGAATTAATGGACAATCTTCAAATAACCATAACTTTCTGCAAGGAAGCAGGCGTTGGAAAGGTATTAGATAGTAGAATATATATATTTGTCCATAAAATTCATCTGGGTAGTCAATTTTACAAGAAATTAGAAGAAATAATTATGATGCATTATTGAACCAGAATTGTACATAATTTCATGATTTTGTTAAATTATTTAGCCTAACAAGTCTTGTTGGATGCACATTTTGCAGAGTTAAAAAAAATTAGATCAAAACAAGATCAGCACAGAGTTCAAAATCATGGAAGATATACAGGGGGCTTATAGTCATGAAAATGAAATCAAAGGGATGTATATCATATCAAGGAAAAGACATCCATGTGGTGGAACCAATTTGTGCAGGTGCAACACATTGATGACAAAATTTTACTTGGAGGGAATTCAAGACATATTTTCAAAACAAATACTTGACTAAGAGATACTATGACAAGAAAATGGAGTTATTTGAATTCAAGCTTGGGAGTATAACCATAGATGGATATGAGAGGAGGTTTTTAGAGTTGTTGAAGTATGTTTCTTTCATAAAGGACGGGTCAGTTAAAATTCAGAGGTATTTGAGTGGGCTGCCATCATTTATCAGTGACAAGATACAATATGATGATCCCAAAACATTGGAGGAGACCATAAGGCAAGATAAATGCATTCATGATCAAAATAAAGGAATGCCAACTTTCCAAAAATCTTGGAAAGACAAGAAGAAAAACAAGACGGAACAAAGGAAGAAGGGGACTAAGCTACCATTTTTGAGAAATAATCCTCAGGGACATCGAGCTTCTAGAGAACCCATAATGACCAAGACAGTGGGGAAAAGACCAAGGCAACCACCTATTCGATGTTGGGGTTTGTTAGGATATTTAGACACTTATGAGTTAGTTAAGATCTACTTGGTCTAATATGTCGTTAGGTAAAAGTGTGTTTCTTAGTGTGTTTCTTTAGTATGCATTAGTATGCATTTGTAGTTAGGAAATCTGACGGTCATGATATGTTCCCGACATAGAGTGATCCGACGGTTCATACTCTCTTCGATCTTGACGACCATTGATCCATAGCTTAACACCCAATTGGTTCATGATCTCTATTTAAAGAGCATGGAGGGTAATTTGTCGATGATCGATTGTGAGAAAATCTCTTGTAAAATATCTCTGTAATCTTTTTCTTTGCATTAATAAACTGCTCCAAGTGGCCACGTTGGTTGGGGCTGTGGATGTTTCCCCGTAGGGGTTTTACCACGTGAAAACATTAGTGTGTTGATCTTTGATCTGGTTATGTGAGTGGTTACTGAAGGTTTTCATCCTCTGTTGGAATACCTGTGTTGTCAAACATGGTATCAGAGCCTGTTTGAAGACCCACTCCTGTTGTAGATTGAGATCGTGAAGACGAATTGCCTCATCTCCATTTTCTAGCATTTACATACATTTATGGGCTGCAAGGACTGTTCCATTGAGTCCAAAGCACTCGTTTCATTTAGGAACACTTTTCGTTTCACTCAAAAAGGTTTTGGTTTGCCCAAGATACGACCATTACAGTCAGATCCGGAGGTATAAAGCCTGAATACGCATTTTTTTAATTTCTACAAAGTTTTATTTTGATTTTATTTCGCTTTGTATTTTTTATTTTTAGGTTGCTACTCTTTCAGATCTATGTATTCGCTTTGCCCCGCACCCTGTGTGATCTCGGAAAATCAGAAATAGATAGGAAAAGGTGCATCTTCCGAGTAAGCTAACCGAGATCTAACCCTTGTTGTCATCAAGAAGAGAAATTTTTTTTCTTGTGTGAAAAGAGGTTTTTTTTAGCATGCTCTCCAAGATAGTCTTCCACAACAACAACACCCCCAATCCTCCTTCTGAACATTACAATATGTTTTGCTAGACCATTTGGTTAAAACTTGCCTTATTAAGTAAGAGGTCTTGAGTTCAAGTCTCTCTTTTGTTACTTTTTTTGAAAAAGTTCATGCTAAAAATTGTAAAGTGCATTTCACTTCAAGTATAAAA
>JASDQU010346294.1:0-12398 GCA_032191745.1 Picea mariana
CTTCTGACATCTTCATATTAAATAATCTCTTCATTAGAAATACCTTATTTGATGCCGATGGTTTTTCATACAATTTGACCAACACGTCCATCAAACCCTTTGTTGTCTTTTCTTTCAAAATATTGAAATCCACCGACACTACTAGGCTCAGTCGTATCGTTCCTAGAGCCTTTCTATCAAGAATCTCCCATTCTTCGTCCTTCATGGCCACCAACTTATTTTCTACTCTGCTCAATGGTAGGAATAGATCCTTCTGATATAAATAGTCTTCCATCTGCATCTTCCATAACTGGTAGTTTTTGCCATTAAATTTCTTGACCCTAAACTTTCCATCTTCCAACATTGCTCCCACTCGAACCAGGAACCCTCTTTTCCTGTGAGTTACCTTATCCTCTGATACCAGTTGTTAGAAAAACAGGACCGTGGAGCAATAAAATAAAACAAATGCAGAAACAAAACATAGAAGACACACAATACAAGAGAGACACAGATTTACGTGGTTCACCCAGTGTGGGCTACGTCCACTAGAGAAATTTCCAGGTCCTTCCTTTATTATTATCCAGCAAATGAAAGGATACAACCTACAACAAAACCCGTTGTAACTTCCTCTTCCTTCTCTCACAGTCTCCTCTCTCAGAATACAATAATCACCATCAATTATAGCCACAATACATTTCCCTCATAAAAGAGGGTTGCCTTCTAGGGAAAAAAAACCTAACATAATCTCTACCGTTAGATCTACGACCTTATAATGAACAGTCCAGATTTACAATGAAATTACAATATACTTTTATAAGGCAATTTTTTCTTCGAGGGCTTTGCCCCCGAACCCCTGCTGGGGGCATGCTTGCCCCCAAACCCCCTAGTCGGGGGGATAGCCCCCCCAGACCCCATATAGGGGGTACCCCCCATCGGCACTCCCCCGCGTGGAAGAGTGTACATACTTCTGGGGTGTAAATACTTCATGGGGTATAAACATGGTTGAAAGTAAAAGACCTATAAATTAGGAAGATAATCAGGCTCCACAACCAACACAAACAATACAGTCACAACAACACAATGATCAAACCTACATCACCATGCAGCTACAACAACTCGACTCTATCCTCCATGCTCGAGCCATTCAGTGTAAGAGGGAAAAAGATCACAAGGAAGCTGGCTAAAATTAGTCACGATACCACTGCAATCAAACCTACATTACAACAACATAACAACCCTCGACTAGATCCTCCATGCCTCAGTGTTTTAGCACATTTTTTACAAAGAGATGAAAAGAGGCTGACTTCTATTAATATGAAATTCTCAAATCTTATAAATAACTAGAGAACAATTCTGGCATGAAAACATTACAAAATAGGGAGCTCTACTCAACCAATTAATGACCTTAACAAAATATCAAAACTACATATTTATACTCATAACCATCCTCGACTATCAAGAGTGTGATCTGATCACTAGATTCAAATCATTTCGTCTGAGTAGCCTTCTGTCAGACTGTGCATGTATCCCTCTATTAGACGCAAGCTCATATCGACATGGGTCTGTAGGAAAATCCATCCATGGGGGTACCTCAGGCTGACATATGTTTTTTCCACGGTCGACTCCTCCATACTTTATAATTATTGAGTGATTCAAGGTTTCACCAGCTCCATTTTCATTAACTTCCTTTTCTCAGGATTGAAACACAGCTTAATTCCCAGGGGCGGCCACACGCTGCTCTCGGATAGGATGCTATATAAAAATGTGATTGCAGGGCCTCTCAAAGGTGGTTTGGTTTCACACTTCTTTTGAGACCGCAATCCATCACCTTCTTCCACGTATTGCTTTTTCCAAACCATGATTTCAATTGTGGGACCGCTCAAGAAAATTATCGCCTGATAGCGTCACATCCATGCAATGGATTGTGGTTGTTGATATTGTGATATGGAGCGAGGATTTATGATAAGTGTCTCAAATATTCCCTCTTCATATCAATAGATCGAATATTCCCTTTTCGAATCGATGACCGAGATCTGCTTCGGATTCGGGCTTCTAACTTTTCAGACATCAAATTTTATTTTCCCTAAGAAAATCCTCTGGCGATAGGGATCTGATGATGCGTGGCTCCTGGATTTGGACAGTCGAGATCCACTTCGAGTCTTCGGTCTCTAAGAAAATCAAAACTCAAATATTGCTTACCTTCAATTGTGTTTACCCGGATCTTTCAATCTGTTGATGCGCGTCCTCTTGAATCGAATGACCGAGAAGTACTTCGGGTCTTCAGCCACTTCAGGACTTCAAGAACTTCATCCACTTTGGAACTTCAGGATTTCTAAGCACTTCACATTTGAAATCCCCCGAAGATCATTTTCTCGAAGGCTTGGATCTACTGCCACCTGTCCCCTTTGAGATCAACAGTTCATATTCACTTCAAGGCCTTTTTATTTGGCGCAATACTTCATGCAAGTTTTCACTCCCGAGTGCCCGTGAGCCGCTGATATGGATTGTTCCTAGAATCTCTACCACTGAAATATTAAAATTTCCTTTTTCTTTATCCCTCAATCTCGAAACAAATTGTTAAGAAAATTGTGCTTTGTGTTCTTGATTGTGACCTATACGATCAAGGATTTGGAACCCTTGTCAATGTACACCTTCTGCTGGTAGTGTTCTGATCAGAAGGTCTCGAACCCTTGTTAACCTCATGAGAGATATTGTTGTTCTCATTCCAGCAGAAGTGCAGGTGGATCACAGAAGCCATGCAAGGTGTGCGCAGGCTATTCGAGGCCTTAAATTTATCAATTAAGGTTGAAAGGTAAAGGAATGTTGTTGTAGAAGGTGCACAGAGAGAACTTGTTCTGAGCTATGATACCACTTTTGGTGCAGAACTCCAACCCTCAGGCTGAGATCCACTCAGGATCATTCCAAATCTTCCCCTAAGTCAAATTGACTCTTCGGTTCCTCCTCAAGGAATCCCACACACACTCAACAGTGTTTTCCATAGGTCCTTATAGGTATGCCTACGTGATTAAACACAAGGCGTCAACCTGATATTCTGACCACAATAAGATCACTTCCTTTGCCAAATCGGGACTTCTTACTGATTCAGATTTTCGGACTTCACGACTTGGTGAATCCTAATGCAAGGCTCCTGGCTGTTCACCCTCCAAAACCCCAAAACAGTCAATGGGTATTTACACTACCTGGAAACGAGTACGTGCCACCTATCTTCTCAATTGTCCTCAGTTTTTTATGTGGATTCCTATCAGCTGTCACTCTTCCCAGCTTTCAGGACATGAACAAGCCTTCGACTACTGTTCGTTATTTCGGGTTTTCGGGTACCGAGAGTTTGAGACTCGATCCCAGAACACTACCTCCTCTATTTTCCGACACCTGAAGTGTTGAAATCCCAAAATTAATGCCAAGTCTGGTCACAACCCATGACTTCAGAATTTTCACTCCACTATGCCTCAACTCCTTATCAATAGGACCTCCGAAGTACCGAAATTCGGACTTCCAAATTTTCAAAAATTCCACTGCTCACCTTCACATGTGATGATTCATTTTGAGATTTGGGAATGTGCGAGATCAAAGGTTTTGGCTTGCACTTACAACTTCCAAACCCCGAAACGATGAAATGATCCTGATGCCCCAATTGGTCACGATTAATGGTCCATGTTGAATCTTGAAACCAACGAGATGGGTTCATCCAACTTTTATCCACCTTGCAGCTCCTCTGGATCCTATGGCCCTTGCAACTTCATGAGTTCTCCACAGAGAATCTTAATCATTTGATTCACTCCTCCATGAATATCTGTGAAACGAGCCAATGTTCTTTCGTTGGGGCTTAAACTTCTGCATGATAGTTCAGCTCCTCATCTTCCTTTGAAGACTTCAAAGGCATTAACCTTCTTGAGCTTTTACTTGGAAACCTGAATCTCAAAAGGACTCCTGCATGCACTCCTTGCACCGATCTTTCAAATACTTCTAAGTATTCGATTCTTCAACTCTTTGCACCTTCTACAACAACAGTACTTTACCTTTCAACCTTAATTGATAAGTTTAAGGCCTCGAATAGCCTGCGCACACCTTGCATGGCTTTTGTGCTCCACCTGCACTTCTGCTGGAATGAGAACAACAGTATCTCTCCTAAGCTTGACAGTATTTCAACAATAGTTTTCTGGGATCGAGAGTCTCGAACTCTCGGTACCCAAAAACCTGAAATAACGAACGGTAGTCGAAGGCTTGTTCAAGTCCCAAAAGCTGGGAAGAGTGACAGATGGTAGGAATCCACATCAGAAACTCAGGAAAATTGTGAAGATAGGTGGCACGTACTCATTTCCAGGTAGTTTCAATACCCATTGACTGTTTTGGGCTTTTGGAGGGTGAAGAGCCAGGAGCCTTCCATTAGGATTCGCGAAGTCGTGAAGTCTGAAACTATGAATCGGCGAGAAGTCCCGATTTGGCGAAGGACGTGATATTATTGTGGTCAGAAGATCAGGTTGATGCCTTGTTTTTAATCACATGGGAATACCTATAAGGACCTATGGAAAACACTGTTGTGTGTGTCTGGGATTTCTTGAGGAGGAATCAAAGAGTTAATTTGAATCAGGGGAAGATTTGGAATGATCTTGAGTGGATCTCAGCCAGAGGGTTGGGGGTCTGAACCAAAAGTGGTATCAAAGCTCAGAACAAGTTCTTTTCTTTCTGTAGTAGAGAAAAGATAAACATTTTCATTCATGCCACTGAGAAGAAGAGACAGACAAATGCCAATGCTTGATCCAGTAGTGGAGAGGGAAATGCACAAACTACGTGCCAGGCTTGATGCCATGGAGACAACACATAGGTGCACAGTTGATGTTGGGGATATCAAGGAGGCTGACAGTGAAAATGAAGCTAGAAACGAAGGAGAAGAAGCCATAGTCAAAGACGCTGCAGATGAATTCCTATTTAGGATTGTTGCAAGGATAGGTGCTAGAGAAAAAATGGACATTCCAGTGTATGAGGGAAACCTAGATGTTGAAGATCTTATAGACTGGATTAGAACTTTGGATAAATACTTTGACTATGAGGATGTCGAGGAATATAAGAAGGTAAAACATGTTGTTACCAGACTTAAAGGGCATGCAGCACTATGCTGGGATGAACTGCAGGCTGACAAATGCTGCAAGGGCAAGAAGAAAATCAAAAGTTGGGATAGAATGGTTGCAAAGATGAAGGCCAAATTCATACCCAAGGATTATCAAATTACTCTGTTTCGGAGGATGCAGAATTTGAGACAGAAGCTGATGTCAGTGAAATAATACACTTAAGAGTTCTACAAGATAAACATCAGAGTAGGTCATCGGGAAAGCGATGATGAAAAGGTTGCCAGGTACATGAATGGTCTTAGATATGACATTCAAGATGAGATGAGCATGATGATCCTTCGAAATGTATAATATTCTTATCAGATAGCTCTAAAAGCTAAAGAGAAGATGAGCCAAAAGAAAGGTCAAAGAGGCTGAGGTAGAAGTCAAGCCAAAGGCAAAACAATTGCCCAAGACTAAACTGAGAAATCTAAAGAAGAGGGAAAGAAACCTCAACCTCAAATTGAGAGAGGAGGAAGCTAACAAAGAGAGCAGTATGTCGATAGAAATACTTTTCCCCGAGCTAGAAGAAGAGGAAGAGGTAGAGGTGGTGAAGTGAAGTGCTTTGTCTATGGAAAAATTGGACATAAATCCTATGAGTGTTCAGATAGAAAGAAAGATGGTGGTGAAACTCACATTGCCAAAGCTCAAGGATGGAATGTTGAGACATAATATGCTGAGGGTGGAAGATCCTTAATGATGAGGAAAGTTCTGTTAACACCAGAAAAGGAGGTAGAGAACCCAGCCCAAAGGAACAGTCTGTTTAGGACTGCTTTCAAAACAAAAGATAGAGTATGCAAAGTCATCGTGGACAGTGGTAGAACAAACAATATCGTATCTACAGAGATGGTAGAAAATATGGAGCTGGAGACTATCATACATCCAAGCCCATACAGAGTTTCATGGATACAAAAAGGACATCAGGTAAATGTCACTAAAAAGTGTTTAGTTGAATTTAAAATAGGAGGATATAAGGATGAAATATTATGTGACATCATTCCCATGGATGTTTGTCATCTATTGTTGGGTAGACCATGGCAATATGATAGAAATGTGGTTTATGATGGGAGAAAGAACACATACCCCCTGGAGAAAAATGGGAGAATGCACATGTTTCTTTCGATTAAGGACAAAGAAGTAAAACTAGAGGTGACAACATTGTACTTCTCATGAGTGGGAAGGAACTTCTTAATGAGGTTAATAAGAAGGAAGACACACAATTTATTGTGGTCAGGAAAGCTAGAGTTGTTTTGACCAGTACAAGAGTGGATGATTTACCAGAAGAAATCCAAAAGTTGTTGGAAGAGTTTGTTGATATAGTAGTGGAAGAACTACCTTGTTCGTTGCCACCAATTATGAGTATAATCCATCACATTGATCTTATACCTAGAGCCAGTTTACCAAAACAAGCAGCGTATAGGTTGACGCCGCAGGAGAATGAAGAAGTTAAGAGGCAGGTCCAAGATTTAATGGACAAAGGATTGGTTAGAGAGAGCTTGAGTCCATGTGTTGTTCCAACAGTGCTTAGCCCAAAGAAATATGGAGGTTGGATAATGTGTACCGACTCACGGGCAATCAATAATATTACCATCAGATATAGATTTCCATTGCCAAGGATGGATGACTTGATGGATTTCTTGAGTGGAGCAAGAATTTTTTTAAAGATTGATTTGAAAAGTAGATATCATTAGATTCTAATGAGAGAAGGTGATGAATGGAAGACAGCATTCAAGACGAATGAGGGGCTGTATGAATGGCTTTTCATGCCATTTGGTTTAACGAATGAACCCAATAATTTCATGAGATTGATGAATGAAGTTCTGAAGGATTTCATTGGGAAATTCGTCATTGTATATCTTGACAATATAGTAATTTTCAGAAAGACATAAGCAGAGCATTTAAAGCATTTAGCTGCAATGATGAAGAGATTACAGCAAGAGAAATTTCTGATTAATGTAAAGAAATCATCATTTATGAGGACATAACTCATTTATTTGGGTTATTTTATCTCTGTAAATGAGTTGAAGATGGACTCAGAAAAGGTAAGTGCTATTAAGAATTGGCCATCACTGAAAAGTGTGTTTGAAGTTCAAAGCTTCCATGGTTTAGCTATTTTCTACAAGAAATTCATACGAAACTTCAATGGAATTAGCGCACCAATGGTGGATACGATAAAGAAAAGACATAAATATTTTCACTAGATAGAGGAAGTAGAGAAGAGTTGCAACCTACTGAAGAAAAAGATCATTGAGCAGCCAATTTTGGTTTTTCCAGATTTCAGCAAGACATTCTAGGTCAAGTGTGATGCAAGTGGATTTGCAAAAAGAGTGGTCTTGAGCCAAGATGATAGACCGATCGCATACCTCAGTGAAAAAAATGAATGAAGCAAAGGTTAAGTACTCCACTTTTGACAAGGAGTTCTATGCAGTCATACAAGCGTTGAAGAAATGGAGACATTATTTGGTTCCCATGGATTTTGTTTTGTACAGTGATAATCATGCCTTACAATTCGTGACTCAATAGGATAAGTTGAACTAAAAGAATTTTAAATGGGTTGAATTCATGCAAAATTTTACTTTTGTGATTAAGCATATTTCTAGAACTACCAACAAAGTTGTTGATGCTTTGAGCAGGAAATGTTTGCTTATGCAGGAATTCAGAGTCAAAACTTCGGGTTTTGATAACCTCAAAGTGATGTACAAGGATGACCCAGATTTCAAGGAAGCGTATGAGGCATCCAAGAATCCAATTCTCAGGGACAAAATCCAATGGATTGAATACATGATCTAGTATGGATTATTGTTCAGGGGCAATCAACTATGTATTCCAAAATGCTCCATGAGGGATAATTTGTTCAAGGAAAAACACAGTAGAGGATTGGCTAGACACTTCAGTCATGATAAGACGTTATCAAAGTTGAATGGATCATATTTTTGGCCAGGGATGAGGACAGATGTTAATATATTTGTGAACAGATGCAGTATTTGTCAGCACACAAAAAGGAAAAGGCATAACACAGGGTTATACCAGCCATTATCCATACCTGGAAGGTCGTGGGATGCAGTGAGCATGGATTTTATATTGGGACTACCAAGGACACAAAGAGGATGTGATTTGATATTTGTGGTAGTCGATAGATTTTCAAATATGGCACATGTCATACCATGCTAGAAAACCAGTGACGCAACTCATATTGCGAACCTGTTTTTCAGGAAAGTCATTAGACTTCACGGCTTGCCAAGGAGTATCATTTCTGATCGAGATACCAAGTTTGTGGAACATTTCTGGAGGACTTTATGGAAGAAGTTGGGGACAAGTTTGTCATTTAGCTCAGTGTATCATCCTCAGATGGATGGGTAGACAAAAGTTGTGAACATGAGCTTAGGAGATTTGTTGAGGAGCTTAGTGACTAAACACCACAGTTAATGGGATCACATTCTACCATAGGTGAAATTTTCTTACAATGATTCACTCAACAGAATCACAAGGCATAGTCCATTCCAAATTGTATATGGAATGCAGCCAACGGGAGTTTCTAAATTGAAAGATTCAGAAAAAAATGAATTTAGGAGTGCTAGTGCAGAGAATTTTGTAGAAGTAATGAAGGAGCTTCACAGCCGAGTCAAGGAAATATTGCATAGTTCGAGCAAATAATACAAGCATAGAGCAGATCAACACAGACGAGATATTCAATTTTAAGTTGGTGATTTGATTCTTGCACATCTGAGGAAGGAAAGGTTCACAAGGGGAACATATAACAACCTAAAGATGAAAAAGATTGGATCGTGCAAGGTCATAAAGAAATTTGGGGCAAACACATATGAGATTGAATTACTCGATGGGGTCGAAATTTCACCGATATTCAATATTGAGGATTTGTACCCTTACAGAGCTGAAGAAGCAGGAGCTGAAGATGAATAGAAAGAAGTTCAATGGAAAAAACAAATGCCTGTAGCTGAAAAACCACAAATAGAATGTATAATTGACAAGAGAGTCAACAAAAAGACTAGGAGGAAGGAGTATTTTGAATACTTCGTAAAATGGAAGGGACATTCACTTGAAGATGCCAGTTGGGAAGATGAAGCAAAAATTCAGAAGCATGGACAGACCATGCAAGAGCTCATGAATAGAAGTTCATGAAAAATTTCAAGCGAGGGAGTATGATGCAGGAGCATTGTGCAAAGCCAAAGCACACGACTAAGCCAAAGAAATAGTTGGACACGCGAAGGAAGAAAAAGATCGTGTTTTCATAAAAATCGTTTTGAATTTTGAACTTAAAAGGAATTAATGTAATAGTTAGGAAGATGTTGTACTTTGCATTTATATGTTGGAGGTTGTAAGCAAATCTTGAGCGATTGCTCTCATCTATAGAACATTAAGGCATTTAAGTCTGTTAAATGTAAGAGTAAGTACATATGAATGTTAGATTAGACAGTTATAGAATATAGGAGGGAAGATGAATATAGACACCCTCACTCTTGTATCATTCTATCCTTTACAATAGCATAGCACAGAAGGAGAGAGAGTTGTAGCAGAGAGTTGAAAAGAAGAATCCATGTACAGGAGCTTTGAATTAATATAGGAATCTTTGAGTCAGATCTCATGGTGTTATGATGTTTTCTGTTTATACCTTGTGAATGGTATGCTTACAGTTGTTTTATTCTCTCTGTTATGCATTTGCTTTAATACTGTGTGTATGTATGATTTCATGTTGAATGTTTGAAGTCTGAGAGAGAAAGAGAATGAATTTTAATTGTTTCTCTTCCTGAGAAACAAAAGTTCTTGCAAGGATTGCAATGAAATGCCCGCAAGGTGTGCATTGACAAGGGTTCTGAGTTTTATCTCAGAAAGCTCATGAGAGATATTATTGTTCTCATTCTAGCAGAAGTGCAGGTGGAGCACAGAAGCCGTGCAAGGTGTGCATAGGCTAGTCGAGGCCTTAAACTTATCAATTAAGGTTGAAAGGTAAAGGACTGTTGTTTTAGAAGGTGCAAAAAGTCGAATAATCAAATACTTAGAAGTATTTGAAAGATCGCCACAAGGAGTGCGTGCAGGAGTCCTTTTCAAACTCAATTTTTCAAGTAAAAGATCAAGAAGGTTAATGCCTTTGAAGTGTTCAAACGAAGACGACGAGCCGGACTATCATGTAGAAGGTTAAGTGCTAGCGAAAGAACATTGGCTCGTTTCACAAATATTCATGGAGGAGTGAATCAGACGGTTGAGATTCTTCATGGAGAACTCATGAAGTTGTGAGGGCCATAGGATCCATAGGAGCTAGAAGGTGGATAAAGGTTGGATGAACCCATCTCGTTGGTTTCAAGATTCAACGTGGACCATTGATCGTGACCAATTGGGGCGTCAGGATAATTTCGGTGTTTCGAGGTTTGGAAGGTGGAAGTGTAGGAAAAAACCTTCGGTCTCGCACATTCCTGAATCGTGAAATGGATCATCGCATGCGAAGGTGAGTAGCGAAATTTTTGGAAATTTGGAAGTCTGGATTTCGGTACTTCAGAGGTCCTAACGATAAGGAGTCGGGGCATAGTGGATTGAAAATATCGAAGTCATGGGTTGTGACCGGACTTGGAGTGAATTTTTGGATTTCGGCACTTCGGGTGTTGGAAAACAGAGGAGGTAGCATTCTGGGTCGAGAGTCTCGAACTCCTGGTACCCGAAAACATGAGTAAATGAACGATAGTCAAAGAATTGTTCAAGTGCTGAAAGTTGGGAAGAGTGAAAGGCGACAGGAATCCATGTCATAAATTGAGGA
Organism: Picea mariana; assembly: GCA_032191745.1. Taxonomy (NCBI): domain Eukaryota; kingdom Viridiplantae; phylum Streptophyta; class Pinopsida; order Pinales; family Pinaceae; genus Picea; species Picea mariana. The sequence continues at coordinate 10,873 of JASDQU010346294.1, forward strand.
CAGTTGAGAAGACAGGTGGCACGTACTCATTGCCAGGTAGTGTCAATACCCATTGATCGTTTCAAGGTTTTGGAGGGTGAAGAGCTGGGAGCCTTGCATCAGGATTCACGAAGTCGTGAAGTCCAAAACTCTGAATCAGAGAGAATTCTTGATTTGGTGAAGGACACAATATTATTGTGGTCAGGAGATCATGGTGATTCCTTGTGTTTAATCATGCGGGCATACCCATAAGGACCTATGGAAAACATTGTTGTGTGTGGGGGGGATTCCTTGAGGAGGAATGTTAAGCCCTAATATTGGCTCATTACACCTTAATTGGGGCATCTTCTATTAGTAATGTTATTTTATTTATGTCAGCTTTAGGCCATTAGTTGTAATTATACCTCCTACTCTCCTATATATACAAAGGAGACATTTTCATTTTGAATAATCTTGTACTTGAACATTTAAGTGGGGTAAAAGGAGGTTGCCCCCTCAAAGAGGCGTATTATCTAAAATTATCTCTTTTTCAAGGCGTTGAGTACTTTTTCTGAGGTTTTTCTATGCTATATTGATGTTTTTTTCTTAACATATGGTATCGGAGCTCAAGGTCTTGGGGTTTCACTGCTACATCTGAGACACCTTGGCATTTTCGCTATAACATTTTTTCTAAAACATTTCAGAAGGAATGACTTGGAGGATATTTACTATATGGATCAAGATAGGTTGGGTTCAAAATTCATCTTCTAAAGCCTTATACTTTCGGAGATACAGCCTGTACAAGCTAGGGTTCTGGAATCATCCAAAACTGAGTCATTGCGGAATTTTTGCTATAAAAACGTTTCTGTAACATTTCAGACCATAAAATCTGGAGGATATTTACATAAATTAGAAAGGTATTTGTGGTAAAATTTTCAGCTCCTGGGTCATCATAAATTTGTATATACACCTTGTGTAAGATAGGGTATCTGACTAGTCTGAAGAAGGTGTTCCAGGTAAAACAATCATAACTTCTTCCTAGTGTATCCAAATTGCGTGGGACTAGTTGCATTGGATCATGGATAGTTTGTAGTATTTCTGGTGTGAGTTTTAGAATTTAATATCAATTATTCTGGGCGGGGCACGCTATAGAAGTGAGATCTCCTGGAAAGGCCAAAAATTGGCAAGTTGTGGGGAAGTTACCGTAAATTCCACTTGGCACATCCAATTTTGATCATACCTATGGCATTGCAGAGAAGAAATATCCAAGAACTACATAAAAGAAATTTTCATACCCAAAACAGTGGAAACTTGGGAGATACAACAGAAGAAATATTGGCTAGCAGAACCACCTCAAAATCAAGGTTCAAAAGTGATACTTGGCCAACATGCCACCCAAAAAGGGAACTTCTACACCAACTAATCCTCTAGAAAATCCTACTTGGACTCTTGATGAAGGTGAAGAAATGTGTAGGGACACAAATGATTTACAAAAGAAGATAGTAACAAAAGATGAACTACAAGAGATGATGGATTCAATGGAAGCTAAGTTGGATACTAAGATGGAT
>JASDQU010346296.1:0-12254 GCA_032191745.1 Picea mariana
GATCTATCCAAGGACTACACTGCTAACAGCGAATATCGAGTCCGAAATGGACTCATATTTGCCAAAGCATTCATGCCCATAAAACGTTGTTTAGGGCCTCAAAACAACTCCAGAAGTTCAGGACCCGAAGAACTGCTAAAAATAGTAAACTGTGCTACAATTAAGGAAACTAAAAAAACTGAAAGAAACAATGGTGTGGGTCCAAGTGGAATAGGCAGGTGGCCACCAATATCCACCTAGATCAGAAATCATATAAACTTAATGAGTTTTTACTTAAAATGAACATCATAAACAATCATAAACAACCATCATAATAAACACATAACATGACAAAATGATAAAGGAGTTCACCCCTCTCTTGGGCTACATATCCTTGTCCAACTTCCAATGGATCATTTCCATTATATGCTCAAATTGTTAAAATTTGTTCTTTACAATGCTCAAAATTCAAAATATATAGCTCCAATGGCTCGAAAATGTCCAAAAACCCCTAGCTAGGCTCTTCTTGCACATGGTTTGGCCAAAAATTGAGAAAAATACACTCCCTGGAAGTTTTTCCCAATAACTTGTTGTAATTGCTTGCCAAAATGCACCTCTGTGTGACTGAACCTGGCTCTATGTGTTTTCCAATGCCTAAACCTGGCATGGGCACCGTTTTGAAATTTGGGTGAAATTGTTGCATCATTGGGGCGTTAGTGTCTTTCCCGGTGGAGGTTGTGGTTGTGTGGCCCCATGTGGCTGAGAGATGACCTATAATTACACACCCATTGGCTTGAATTTTGTTTCCTGCACTAAAGGTCATATGGTATGGGTCCGCCTCCAAGGGCTGGGTCTAAGCCCTGACCCGGACCCCTTGCTGAAGTAACCAAAGGTTTAATTCATATAATTTTGAATACATGTATGGGTAAGAAACATAGCATAGGTGGGTTGGTGGCCCAGCCCATGGGGAGACTCTGCCCACACGGAGGTCGGGGGTTTGACCCCCGTGGAGCCCATAAAAAATTTAAAACATCAACCAAATACAGGGGTGCCATGTGGCGGCCCCATGCTGGGCCACAAGTGATTCAAAAATGATCTTGAAAATACTTGCTTAAGTTTTAACATGTGTTAAATTACCAGTTAGGAATTAAGAAAAGAAGAAGATATTAATGAAAGAATATTGCAACCATCATAAAGAATGCAGATCATAAAGTAAACATAAGGAACAACAAACCCTAACAACAATATTGTTAATGGAGTTTAACAAGGTTGCCTACATCTCCGGTCCTTTGTCTCAGTAGGGGAGGCTTTATTATTTATCTTCGATGCTACAAAATTAGATCAGAAGCATCTCAAAAGGATTACAAACTAGCTTGGTTTTGTTCTGCTCAACCTCAAGAATCCAACACAGCTAATGACACTGAAAAATGTTGAGTGTAGCTCTCGAAAATGGCCTCCAAAGTTCGCTTCCTCAATGGATTCCCTGCATAAAAATGGCTTAGGATTTACAATTCCTCATCATTTTGTTGCTTCTGAACCTCATAAAAATGCTTGGTTTATATATGATTTTGGTTAGAGATCATATCCCAACTTCTTTCCAGGATTTGGCCTCAAATCGGGCTCTAGATCCCCAAAAAATGGGCAAAATCCTCCAAAATCAACATAATAATCCAAAAAAAAACCATACAATATAGTTAAAAACCCACTTTTGCAGCATATTGGGCATGTTGGCCCCCTTTACTCAGGCTCCTGGTCATATGGGATGGCCCATGTGGCCACTCTCTAGGCGCTAAACAATTAAGCCCCTATTCATCCACCCTAGCTCCTAGTTCCATGTCATATGGGAGGCATGTGTCCATGCCCAAATGTCATCTGCGCCCTAAACCTCTAGTCTAGCCTTGGTCCATGGCCTCTGGTCGGTTGAGCTAGCCACCGTCGACAAAGAATTATCCCCAAAAATATCCACACATCAACTTAAAAGCAAATGCTGCCACATGTATACAAGAACCATGTGTAGCTCATGAAGTTGGCTCTTGTTACGAATACTTGGGCTATGGAGGAGGTCGAGTGTTCAGTTCCTGTAGAAGAAAAACAAACTTTTGAATCGGGCCACATTGTCCAAATCCAGGGTGCCACGTGGCACCCTCTGATTGTGGCACGTGTCTCCCTGTGATTGGACCGTACAGTCCATTCAACAACACAGTTAGCTTCCCAGTGGATTGCCACATCAAGCTGCTAAAGCATCTTCCTAGTCAGCATCATATGACACGTGTCAAGCTTGGATCCTAGCACCTAGTGCCATGTCACTTTGTTGTACTATATAGTTAGTTGCTCAGTCAGTGCCATGTCATTGACACATGTCATCTATACTTCCACATGTCGGAATATCATTAGGCCACACCAGTGTCCGTAGGGCCATGTGTGGTGTTCATACAGTGCCACGTGTCACATCCGTATGGTGCCATGTGTCACATCCGTATGGTGCCATGTGTCACTTTTTTATTGGTCCACATCATGGCTGAAAATGCCAAAAATAAGGGACACATGTAACCTCCTCGTGCTACCAAATGTCCCTGCTGATGTCATCATGTTGTCATGCTGACACCACTACCACATCATGATGACATACTACTAACGTCAGTAGTATGTCTTGTTGATGGTTGACTTTGACCAGTTGACTTTTTTTGCATGTTTGGGAAATCGATCAGAACGCGATAACTTTCGCATATAGCATCCATTTTCGGAAAAAAAAAATTATGGTCGGAATTGGTGTGACGAAGTTGAGGAAATAACGTTGGTTTCTTCTGATTATGAGAACTTTGATTTTTAGGCCTTCCTGGATCCATTTTGGATCATGCCTCCCCACTAAGACATTTTGGTCCTCCAATAGGGTATTAACCAGTCATCAAGTGCGGGATAGGCCAACCCACTTTTATTTTGTCTTTAGAACATGTCCTATGCACCTGTCACATCATAATCAATTTCATAATAACCATGACAATTGAAAGTATATTGTTAGCCACTTGAACTCTTTCACATATTACTGTAGCCACTACCATCCATGTAGAAAACATTAGTAGTGATAACATCAGAAATATGAATGGAAATGTACCAATATTTTTGATGTGCTTGCATGACATTAACCTATCTTGAAGCAAAGTATGAATGAATTTTCATTGTAGAACCATCTCATGTTCATGCTTAAGATCAACTGCTTTACTTGGCACAATTATAGGTGTGTTGCTTGCATAATTTTCCTTCCTTAATATTTCCTTTGTTTGAAGAGATTGATTTGTTTTTATGTGATGAGCATGTAAAACATATTCATTGCCTTCTTTAATTAAGTGATATTGATTATGTTCCATGTAGAAGATTGCTTTGCGATCATATAAATAAGGGCTTCCTAAGACCATTCAACATGTTTCTAGTGGCACCACATCACATGTTACTTCATCCACATACTTATATGTAATTGAAAACTTAATGATACATTTCTTTTTTATGGGAAATTTGTGATCTTTTCTTATTCAATTTAGTGAATAGGGCTTGTGATGTATCTTAGTGTTTAATCCTAATTTCTTAACCACTTCCTTTGAAATTAAGTTAGATTGAGATCAAATATCTATTAATGTGTTGATATTAGTATGTTTCAGTATGACGCTTATATGAAACAAATTACTTCTAGAATCATATCCATCACCAATTTTACCTGACAAATCAACTGTTGTGATTTTAGTCTCATCAGCTGAATCATACCCCAAGTTTGTTGGTCGTGTTGTTGTTGCAACTGTTTTCCTCCCTTTCCTCTCTTTGCACCACTTTGGTCTCTTCTCTGGATGCAATTTTCAGCAATGGTCATCATCATGCAATTTTCCTTCTTTCCATTCCCCTTTCTTTTGTCTTATTTCCTTGAAAACGATTCCCCTAATACATCAACTCATGTTTTCCCTGCTTCAATATACATTGTTTGAATAAAAACCTCATCAAGATTAACAGGTCCAAACATAAATACAATGTTACGAATATGTGCAGGTAAACCTCCTGTATACTTCATAAGAGTTTCTTGTGTATGTAATGGAATATTTAACATTAATGCCATCTAATGAAATTCATCTGTGTATTCTTGCACCTTTTGTCCTTTTCTTAGTTTAAGACTTTTCCCTTCAATCAAATCCTTTTCCTTATAACCCAAAGGATAAAATCACTTTCTAAGTGCAAAAACAAAATCTTGCCATGATGGAAATACATTACCAACTTGCTGAGTACCATGTTGCAACTTACTCTGCCACCATATGAGTGTTGTGCTTGCAAGACAAAGTGATGCCAATTTGATTTGGGTTTCCTCATCTTTGATTTGTTGCACATTGCAATAAACTTCCATCTGTCTGATCCAATTATCAAGCCTCTCATCATTTACTTCCCCACCATACATGGGAAATTTGAATTTTACATCAAGCTTAAGTAATGGCATATCATGCTTATGTTTATGAGAATGCTTTCTTGCACTAGAAGTTGCACTTGTACTTGGAGAAGAAGAAGATGACGAAGATGAAGGAGGAGGTTGAGGAGGGTCCTCTCCTTCTTCACTTTTGTCTTGTTTTGACAATTTCCCTTCAAAAGGCCTCTTCTATTCCAAGTAATCATCATATATGACCTTTACCATCTCAGACATGGGGAAACATGTATTTTGAAACTCTATCTCATTTTGAGACATTCCTTCTTCAGATGCCATCTTCTCACTTGGAGATGCACTCTTTCTCGATCCAATCTCAGGATCCCCTTCTACAAGTTCACCTTCACCTCGACTTAGCTTTTCCCTGGTAATCATGCAAACTCAAAAAACCAACTGTCAACCTGCTCTGATACCACTTGATTCGAAAATAATCATGAAAAGACTTGGTTGAGTTTTAAGCATATGTTAAATTACCACTTAGGAATTAAGAAAAGAAGAATATCTTAGTGAAATAATATTGCAACTATCATAAAGAATGTAGATAAGAAAATAAGCATAAGAAACAACAAACCATAACAAAAATATTGTTAATGGAGTTCATCAATGTTTCCTACGTCTTCGGGCCTTTGTCTAAGTAGGGGAGGATTTCTTATTTATATTCAATGATGAAAATTTACATCAGAAGTATCTCAAAAGGATTACAATATGGTTTGGTTGTGTTATACTCTATCTCAATAATCCAACACAATTGACGGCACTGAATAAGGTTGAGTGTAGCTCCCGGAAATGGCCTCCAAATATCGCTTCCTCAATGGCTTGCCTGCATAAAAATGGCTTAGGCTTTACAATTCCTCATCATTTTGCTTCTTTTGAACCTCCTAAAAATGATTGGTTTATATATAATTTTGGTTTGGGATCCTATCCCAACTTCCTCCCAATATCTGGCCTCAAATCGTGCTCCAGATCCCCCAAAATTTTGCAAAATCCCCCAAAATCAGCATAATAATAAAAAACGAAACATACAATATAGTTAAAAACCCACTTTTGCAGCATATTGGGCACACCAACCCCCTTCACCCAAGCTCCTGGTCATATGGGATGGAACATGTGGCTACTCTCTAGGCGCTAAACAATTAAGCCCCTATTCATCCACCCTAGCTCCTGGTTCTAGGTCGTATGGGAGGAATGTGGCCATGCCCAAATGTCATTCACGCCCTAAACCTCTAGTCCAGTCCTGGTACATGGCCCCTGGTTGGTCGGGCTATCCCTCGTCGTCTGGGTTTTATCCCCAAAAATCGCCACACATCCACATGTATAATAAGAACCATGTGTATCTCAGGTAGTTCGTGCTTGTTCCGAAGACTTGGGCTATGGAGGAGGTCATGTGTTCGATTCATGCAGAGGAATTTTTTTTTTTGAACCGGCCCACATTGGACAAATCTTGGATGCCATGTGGTGCCCTCTGATTGGGCCATGTGTCACCTTATGATTGGACTGTACAGTCCATTCACCAACACAGTCAACTTCCCAGTGGATCACCACATCAACTTGTCAATGCATCTACCCAGTCAGTGTCGTACGACGCGTGTCAAGCCTGGAGCCTATCACCTGGTGACATGTCACTCTATCGTAATGTACAGTCAACCCATCATTCAACACCATGTCACTGCCACCTGTCATCCATACTGCCATGTGTTAGACTATTATTGGGCCATGTCAGCATCCTTAGGGGCACATGTCGTGTCCATATAGTGCCATGTGTCACCTTCGTATGGTGCCATCTGTCACTTTTTTACTGGTCCACATCACTCCTGAAAATGCCAAAAATGAGTGACATGTGTCACCTCCTCGTGATGCCATGTGTCCCTGTTAACATCATTATGACGTCACTTCCACATCATGTTGACGTAAACAATACGTCATGTTGAATGTTGACTTTGACCAGTTGACTTTTTCCCCTGGTTTTGCAAATCGATTATAATGCGATAACTTTCGCATACAATGTCCATTTTTGGGAAACAATATATGGTCAGAATCGGTGTGATGTGCCTGATGCAATGGCATTTATTTTGTCTGATTCCGAGTAATTTTTTTTAGGCCTTTTTGGATCCATTTTGGATCATGCCTCCCCACTAAGACCTTTTGGTCCTCCAAAAGGGTATTAACGAGTCATCAAGTGCGGGATAGGCCACCCCACTTGTCTTTTGTCTTTAAACTCTTTCTTGTGCACATGTCACATCATAATCAATTGCATAATAACCATGACAACTGAAAGCATATTGTTAGCCACTTGAACTCGTTCACATCTTACTAAAGGCACAACCATCCATGTAGAAAACATTAGCAGTGATAACATCATAAATATGACTGAAAATGTACCAATATGTTTGATGTGATTGCACGACATTAACTTATCTTGAAGCTAAGTATGATTGAATTTGCATTCTACAACCATCTCATGTTCATTCTTAAGATCAACTTCTTTACTTGGCACAATTATAAGTGTGTTTCTTGCATAAGATGCATTCCTCAATTGTTCCATTGTTTGAAGAGATTGATTTTCTTTTATGTCATGAGCATGTACAACATATTAATTTCCTTCTTTAGTTAAGTGATATTGATTATGTTCATGTAGAATATTACTTTGTGATCATATAAATAAGGGTTTCATGAGACCATACCACATGTTTCTAGTGGCACCACATCACATGTTACTTCATCCACATACTTAGATGTATTTGAAAACTTAATGATACATTGCTTTGTTATGGGAAATTTGTGATCTTTTCTTATCCAATTTAGTGAATAGGGTTTGTGATGCATCTTAGTGTTTAATCCCAATTTCTTAACCACTTCCTCTGAAATTAAGCTAGATTGAGATCCACTATATATTAATGTGTTGATATTAATATGTTTCATTATGAGACTTATATGAAACAATTTACTTTTGGAATCATATCCATCACCAATTTTACATGACAAACCAACTGTTGTGATTTTAGTCTCATCACCTGAATCATACCCCAAGTCTGTTGGTCATCTTGTTGTTGCAAATGTTTTCCTCCCTTTCCTCTCTTTGAACCACTTTGGTCTCTTCTCTGGATGCAATTGCCAAAAATGGTCATCATCATGCCCTTATTTCTTGCAATGCTTGCAAGAGATCTTCCCTTCCTTCATTGTCATTGAATTTGCTTTCTTTCCATTTCCCTTTCTTTTGTCTTCTTTCCTTGAAGACGATTCCCCTGATACAACAACTCATGTTTTCCTTGCTTCAATATACATTGCTTGAATAGAAACCTCATCAATATTAGTAGGTCCAAACATAAATACAATGTTATGAATATGTGTAGGTAAACCTCCTATATACTTCATAAGAGTTTCTTGTGTATGTAATGGAATATTTAACATTAATTCCATCTTATGAAATTCATCCATGTATTCTTGCACCATTTGTCCTTTTCTTAGTTTAAGAATTTTCCATTCAATTAAATCCTTTTCCTTATAACCCAAAGGATAAAATTGATTTCTAAGTGAAAAAACAAAATATTTCCATGATGGAAACACATTAACAACTTGTTGAGTACCATGTTGCAACTTACTCTGCCACTAGATGAGTGTTGTGCCTGAAGATGAAGCGATGCCAAATTGATTTGGGTTGCCTCATATTTGATTAAGAAAATAAGAATATCTTAATGAAAGAATATTGTAGCCATCATAAATAATGTAGATCAGAAAATAAACATAAATAACAACAAACCATAACAACAAGATTGTTAATGGAGTTTGGCAAGGTTGCCTACGTCTCCAGGCATTTGTCTTAGTAGGGATGGATTTCTTATTTATCTTCAATTGCTGCAAAATTACATCATAAGTATCTCAAAAGGATTGCAAATTGGTCTGGTTGTGTTCTTCTCAACCTCAAGAATCCAACACAACTGATGGCACTAAAAACGTTTGAGCGTAGCTCCTGGAAATGGCCTCCAAAGTTTGCTTCCTCAATGGCTTCCCTGCATAAAAATGTCTTAGGATTTACAATTCCTCATCATTTTGTTGCTTCTAAATGTCCTAAAAATTCTTGTTTTATATAGGATTTTGGTTGGGGATCCTATCCTAACTTCCTCCCAAGATCTGGCCTCAAATCGGGCTCTAGACCCCCCAAAAATGGGCAAAATCCTCCAAAATCGGCATAATAATCCAAATAAAAAACATACAATATAGTTAAAAACCCACTTTTGCAGCATATTGGGTGCTCCAACGCCCTTTACTCGGGATCTTGGTCATATGGGATGGCTCATGTGGCCATGCTCTATATGCTAAACAATTAAGCCCCTATTCATCCGCCCTAGCTCCTTGTTTCAGGTTGTATGGGAGGCATGTGGCCATGCCCAAATGTCATCTGTGCCCTAAACCTACGGTACAACCCTGGTCCATGGCCCCTGGTCGGTCAGGATATCCCCCGCCGATTGGGGCTTATCCCCAAAACTTGCCACCCATCAACTTAAAAGCAAATAATGCCACATGTATAACAAGAACCATGTGTAGCTCAAGTGATTGACGCTTGTTTCGAAGACTTGGGCTATGGAGGAGGTCGAGTGTTTGATTCTTGCAGACGTGTTGGCCCTCGACCAAGTTTCAAGGAAACCTTGGTCAAGTTTGGACCACTTTTTGACTTCGATAGGCTGGTCGAAGATGGAGCACCCAGGCGGAGCTCAAATCGTGGATCTCACCGATTTTGCGGTCTATGTGGACCCAACAAGGGGTTACTTAGGGTTTTTTTAATGGGTTATGGGATGTCGGCCCACAAGTTTACCCATGATTAGGCATTATTGTAAAAGTATAAATAAGTAAGAATGTAATGTAGAAAGGAGTCAATAGAGAGGGGAAAAGAGGCTAAGTGCAAGTAGTTTTGAGTTGCTTTGTGCAACAAAATGTGTAAGGCTCTGTGCTCAATAAAGAAGTTGTCTCTGTTCCTTGACCTAGTTTTGGGGAGGAGGATCTAGTGCATAGTGTGCAGATCTTCTGTCTGGTGTGAAGCTTGGCTCTGTGGCTTAGTGCACAGGAGAAAATTAATGTAAGAGATTGAAGAATAGTAAAGAACACAAAGCAGTTGGTGGATGTAGCCCCACACTGGGGTGAACCACGTATATCTTGTGTCTTTGGTTTGATTTGTGCTTTGTTGGTTATGCTATGAATTTGCTTAGTGCTTTTCTTATTATGTATATTAGATAGACCTGTTGATGCTTAGTGATTTAGTTGTGTTAAGGATGAATGAATGTTAGATCTGACTCAGTGCTATGTGCTAAATGATTGAAGTGTTTAATCTTTATTGTTACTGCGCCGATCTATCTTAGGGTTTTTTCTGCGATGTTAATGAAGTTAATGAACTAATGCATATCACCTTCTAAGTGTTTCTAGAATACTCTGTGAAGTGTTATTATCACAGATCTATGTCCCAGCTCCGTTACAGACACCTGAGTTCTATAACCCCCCCTTCTTATACCTCAAGTGAGACTTGTCCTGCTTCGCAGGTGTTTCCAAAAGGGTCGATAGTTATGGTTTTGGTGGTGCGTTGTTGAAGCGTTGAACCTTGGGTCTACCCCTGTGCCAACAGGAAGCAAAACAAATTTTTGAACCGGCCCACATTAGCCAAATACGGGGTGCCACCTGGTGCCCTATGATTGGGCCATGCATCTCCATGTGATTGGACTGTACAGTCCAGTCACCAATAGAGTTAGCTTCCCATTGGACTATCACATCAACCTTCCAACCCATATGCCCAGTCAGCATCGTACAACATGTGTCAATCCTTGAGTTTTCCACCTGGCACCATGTCACTCTGTCATACTGTACAGTCAGCCGCTAGGTCAACACCACATCACTGCCAATTTTCATCCATACTATCATGTGTCAGATTGTCATTGGGCCACGTTTCGCACCCATATAGTTCCACATGTCACCTTCATATGATGCCACGTGTCACTTTTTTACTGGTCCACATCACACCTGGAAATGGAAAAAATGATTGACACATGTCACCTCCTCATGCTTCCACATGTCCCTAATGATTTCAGGGTGATGTCACTGACACGTCATGCTGATGTCAATAGTACGACCTATTGAAAACTAACTTTGACCAGTTGACTATTTTTACATGTTTGGGAAATCGATCAGAACGCGATAACATTCGCATACGTTGTCCATTTTCTGGAAAAACATATATGGCCGAAATCGGCGTGACGATCCCGATGCATTGGTGTTGGTTTAGTACGATTCTAAGAACTTTGATTTTTAGGCCTTCCTAGATCCATTTTGGATCATGCCTCCCCACTAACACCTTTTGGTCCTCCAAAAGGGTATTAACCAGTCATCAAGTGTGGGATAGGCCACCCCACTTATCTTTTGTCTTTAAACTATGTCTTGTGCACTTGTCTCATCATAATGAATTTGATTATAACCATGAAAATTGAAAGCATATTGTTAGCCACTTGAACTCATTCACATCTTACTGAAGCCACTAGCATCTCTGTAGAAAACATTAGCAGTGATAACATCATAAATATGACTGAAAATGTACCAATATGTTTGATGTGCTTGCACGAAATTAACTTATCTTGAAGCAAAGTATGATTGAATTTCCATTCTACAACCATCTCATGTTCATGCTTAAGATCAATTGCTTTACTTGGCACAATTATAGGTGTGTTCTTGCATAATCCGCCTTCCTTAATTGTTCCATTGTTTGAAGAGATTGATTTTCTTTTATGTGATGAGCATGTACAACATATTCATTGTTACTTCATCCACATCATGTGATGATTTTCATCATTGTTACTTCATCAATATCTACATATTCATGTGATGATTTTCTAGTGCCACCACATCACATGTTACTTCATCCACATACTTAGATGCAATTGCAAACTTAATGATACATTTCTTTGTTATGGGCAATTTGTGATCTTTGCTTATCAAATTTAGTGAATAGGGTTTGTGATGAATCTTAGTGTTTAATCCTAATTTCTTAACCACTTCCTCTGAAATTAAGTTAGATTGAGATCAATTGTCTATTAATGTGTCGATATTAGTGTTATCACTGAAATTTCGTCCGCACAGGGCGACAAGAACTCCGCATCGTCAACACAGAAAAAACAGTCATTCATGGAACAAGGTTAATTCTACAGCACAGCAAAAGGGTCAAAACTATACAAAATGGCCAAAAAATTACAAGGCGCTTTGCACCCACTGGGCGTGCATGCAACATCTTCGTATCTAGAGCGCATATGCGCAGCTGTGGGGTGCAAAACCTGCGCGCCTGCCAAACGACGCATTTATGGAACTGGTCGGACTCCCAACCACTAATGGATCGGCTCCCAAGTCGATTTGACACCAAATCAGAGCTCAATCCGCATGGGGGGGGCTGGTCAAAGACCTAATTGTGCCCTAAAGAGCCCCTCTTCACATTCAAAAGAGGTTGCATAATAACTCAATGTTTGGTTATAAAAATCCATGAATGACCACCATTTCTTCAAGGAATTCTTTGTATTGTTATGCTGTTGAGATTGCTAGAGACTCATTCTTTGGCAATAGACATAATCAAAAGTCGCCAATCTGTTTGCACTCTTTTCATCGTTTGATGAGAAAAAAGTTAGTGCTTACATGCCTAGTTGGGCTCTGCTAGTCATGATAGCTGTATGGTAAAAAGTTAGAAAGAAAACAACAAAGCTATTAACAAGAATTAAACAAAAACTAAATGAAACTATGAGCATAGGAACAAAAATAAAAACAAATGAAAATGGACCAATATCACCAATATATAAGCTGG
>JASDQU010346299.1:0-18195 GCA_032191745.1 Picea mariana
GCCCCCTCGAAGAGGCTTATTATCTGAAATTATCTCTTTTTCAAGGCGTTGAGTACTTTTTCTGAGGTTTTTCTATGCTATATTGATATTTGGTTCTTAACAAAACAATTTTCTGGCAACTTATTATTTTTAGTAGTTTTTCTAGTTCCTAAACTTCTGAGGCCATTTTGAGGGCCTGAATGAAGGTTTTTCGGGATTGATCTCCTCAATGATAATCAAAGGCTTTGATTGAGCCCCCAAAATGAATCTCCTCGATGATACCTTTCCAATGAACTATCATGCGCCCCAAACTAATATCATATGCCAAAGTTACATCCTCGGGAAGCTGATATACCAAACTACCTAAAACGGGGTCCACAAAACCGTTGGCTTTTCATCTTCCAGGGTTAGGGTTTTGAATTTTATTTATGATAAAAGGCCTTTGGAGCCTCATTGTAAAATCATCTTCTTGCGAATGCGAGTAGTGGACACATCTCTTCTCAGAGATAATCTTCCACCATTCTAGCGAGTCTTTCACTCTGTGTTTTTACAGTCTTTGTACATTTTCGCTCATTAATAGAAAATTGTGTATTACTGTATCTTTGTGTTTATGGTTGCATATCTGATACATTTGTGTTATATTATTGGATATCCGAGATATCTTTGTACATTTTTTTATTATATCTCCGCTCTCATTTAGTGCCAAAAATAATCCAGATCATTGTGTGTGTGTTTTGTGAATAATTCCACATACATAACAATTATGAGTTAGAGATGGTTTGTAGGGAATTAATTGATATGGAATCGATGCTAGATTGATTTAGTCCCATGCAAGATCTAGTTTGGTGATTAATGAAGGCTTGCAATTTGATTACGTGTTGGATTATTGAGTAAAGAGGAATTTGTCAAGCAAAGGAAATTGGAATCTAAGAAGTAGTGAATTGTCTAGAGATGAGTTGTTGAGAAAAGGAGACCAATGTTTGGCAAGGTGGACTAACTACTTGTGCAAAAGAGGGCCTCAATTAGTTGAGACATGACCACCAAGCACAAGATAAATATGATCACCAAACAAGGAAGGGGTGAGTAAGAGATCGATGAGAAGAGAAATGGTAAGTGCCAATTTTCCAGGGAAAAGGGATAATATGTGATAAATTATGCTTGGTAGGAATTAAAGGATCAAGATCAATAAAAGAATGAGCATGATTTATCCAACGATGAGAAAATGTATATCTCAATTATTGAGTAAGGGTATACAACATGCACTAATCAAGGGGGTATTTCATTGAGAAAGGGCACCATGTTGGAAAAAACACAAAACTTGCTAAGGCATAGTTGCTAAGCAAAGGAAAAATTCTCAATCTCTTATGCTGAGTAGAAGAAGGAAGCTATAAGAAATATAGACTATGATGCACAAACAATAAACAATGAAGGATGAATGAGAGAAACTAGAAGAAGATATTCAACATTAACTCTGGTTCACTTAATACAATAGTGCTTGTCCCTTTTATATAGATTTTAGTTTGTTGTAAGATCTAACTCGTTCTTATTTGAGAAGAACTGGTTGAGTGATTATCTCAACCATCATCCAACAATAACTATTCATACATTAATGCCTTAATGACATTATTACATCTGTAAGACTTATAATCTAACACCCCCTTCTAAGGTTTACACCACTGAAAACAAAACTCACTGAAAGAAAACACATATTGATACAATTAAAAATAGAACCATACATTCTTCAGTGTGCTCGTCTTTGAACGATGCTTGGACTAGTAAGACTCCTTCAAGTTGCTCCCTATTCCACTGAAAGGTATAGTGTTCTAGATGAGATCCAAGTTTCCTAGCATCATTGATTGTTAGCACTTGAAATGTCTTGTAACCCTTGTAAAGGTATGATGTCAGACTCCCAAATCTCGGATCTCCAATGAATTATTGGACAACAATCCCCTACATGCATGTCTCATAACCCCAATAAGGTATAGGTTCTTTGATCCACAAACAGATTGCATCCCTTCATGTCTTCAAAGTGTGGACTCTTCGAGTCCTTTTGATTGTATTTTTACATATCTATATCTAAACAACCATCTTCAACTTGTTTGAGTTATTAAAACTAAGCAATGACTTCCATCATATTAGGTCGATCATTCTTCTTTTAATCAAGGCATTTGAAAGCCAATTCTTTTAAGCAAGGCATTTGAAAGCCAATTCAGTAACACAAGTAACCATTTCCTTGACATGAGGGTTACAACCAATCTCCATATTAGGATCCACGAGCTCATGTAAAGCCCCAGATTAAATCTAAGAGAGGCTAAATTTTCGAGTCAAATATCTCTTTTCTCCCATGTTTTGTCAATGACTTTCTTAGCCAATGTTAGCTCTACCAAAACTACACGGCGGGTGTAAGCATTCCTCTTGTCACTAAGCTGATAGCACTGCTGGTAATCTTGATTGAGGTAACTAGACATCCCTTGAGGAGTTGTGGAAACATGACTGGCTTCAACAGGCACAAGAATGTTGGTAGATTTCACATCTTTGTGGAATATGGGCGGTTTAATGCATAAATGAAGACGTGCCAAGGCCTGAGTCTTTTCCATTGCTATATTCGCTCGCATTTCCCAAGATAAACTCTTTCCTCTTCCAGTTGATGTTCCAGTGACATTAACATGAACATGCAAGGGAAAGCTTCAACCTGTCCCAACAAGTTCTATCTTCATTGGTTTACCATCAAGCTGCACACTGTTGTACCGCTTTACAGTAACAGCTGCATCAACTTTCTTTACAAAAACTACCTCTGATGTACCATTTAATCAACCACTTTTATCATAATGAAGAGAATATCTCTTGAGATTAGTGAAATAACAAGATTGCAGCAGGAACTAGCAAGCAATATCACACCAGGAAGTAACAGGCACCAGGCAGCAGGAACTAACAAGCGATATCACACCAGGAAGTAACAGGCACCAGTTTTAGATAGCATTCCATATCAAGTCGCTCCAAATTGCATCAATTCTATGATAACACCATTCCGGATCGCACCTTTTTTTCACATAGCAATTCCAGATCGTATTTTATTTCAGAGAGCAAGAGTCTTCTAGTTCCAGCCTACTTTTTCACCCAAATCACAACAACACAGGAAATGTGCAATTGTTCCACAAGGATGATGCCGGAACACTCCCACAGCCCAGTAAATCGGTCAGATTATGCCTTTGTGTGTATGTGTTTCCTTATTCTTACAAAACGGAGTTACATAATGCCATTAATGTCTTAATGGCATTATTACATACATAAGTTTTATAATCGAAGTCTTTTTTTGGATGATGGAAAACCAATTTGGGATTTAAAAACTGAGCACATGACTTACAAAAAAATGTTGGGAATAATGGAAGACGACTTTCCAACCAAGGGGTTAATAGATTTTATAGAGATCCATGGAAACATCATGGAGTTTCTTTTGTCCAAGAGAGAACCTAGAAAACCCATGAAAGAAAACATAGTAAGATCGTGGATATTTGGTTAAGAGGGAAAATCCTAAAAAAGTTGGGAAAAACTAGATGGAACAAAAACAACATTGAAGGCAAAGGAAAAAAAATCCATACTTTCATAGACATAATTTCTACCTTCAAGAGCGTAGAAAACAAGCGGAAAGAAACTTGATTGAGATGGAAAAACTAGAACAAGTTTTTAAGAAAACTAATGAGCCCAAGTTTTCCTACCCATGAACACACACCAATCAAAAAGACACCACATGTCAAGCAATTAAGCACCATTCCAATCTCGATATAGGCAACACATGGAGAGTTCAAGAACCCATTTCATGGGATTTTGACCTTCTAGGCTTGTAACTACCAATATTGGTATGCAACCACTAAAGTCATATTGAAAGTTTAAGTGTTGACATCAGAACATGAAAAATGGGGTATAAAATCCTTATAAGGTGGATTAATGATTTTAATCAATTATTGTAGAAATCCTATTAAAATGGGGAACTCAAGATAGATAGGGGTTTCTTTTCAAAATGGGGTATAAAATCCTTATAAGGTGGATTAATGATTTTAATCAATTATTGTAGAAATCCTATTAAAATGGGGAACTCAAGATAGATAGGGGTTTCTTTTCAAAGATTGTTCTCATTCCCAGAGAAAGAGAGTTCTTTGTTTTACCATATAGAGCCAAGGAAGATAAATATTCAAGGAGTGCATAACATCAGACATCAATTGAAATCTCGTAGAGGAGAACATGATCTACCAAGCCAAGTAATCATGTAAGAGGAGACCAACAAGAAGGATGTGTGAGAGGTAGCTTGGATGTCCAAATTCAAGAAATCCCCAAACCACCAAATAATTAGTGTCATAATTAATGAAGATCACTCCTGAGGATTTGTTAGTTGAGTGTAGTAGTGACCAACAACATAGATCTATGTAGTAGGTGTAGTAGTGACCAACAACGTAGATCCATGTTAATCTTGGATTTATTAAGCAATGAAAGGGATCCGATTTCTTAACGTGTAATTTTTTATTATTATTTCATTTCATTTTAATTTTTATTCTTTTATTATTGTTGTTTATTTAATTAAACCAACTTTATTTATTATTTCATTTCATTTCATTTATTATTGTTGTTGTATTTTTTTTTAATTAAGAAAACTTTATTTATTTATTAATTAACCACCTCAACACACTAACTCCTCAACATGTCCCCCATCCCCCACCCCCATACACGACTATATAACACCTTACTACTTGATGTAAATATATATGAGTAACCTATAATTGTATGATTCGTAAAAGAGGGACTTAAAAGAGGGACTTATATCCCTCCCATTTCACCAACATGGATCCTCTATGAAAATAAATGAAGTCTTTGCAATTTCAACAACAAATATAAGAGGATGGCTTTGTTTTATATTTGGTTCATTGCTTGGCTACTTGCTTGTAATGTTAATTAAGTAGATAGACCTTTGTTTAATAGAAGCACTCCAAATTTGTTCTCAAGATGAATTTATATCCTATGTCTTATAACACATCCAATGTAAGAGAGAGAAATAGATACTCCAATTCAAATTGCCAATTGAAGGTAAGTTCCACTCTTGAAATGTGCCTACACAATAGTCATGCAAAGGCCACAATTCATACCCATTCACAATATTCATTCCAACAAGGAAGAAAATGCATGGATTTAGGTGCTACAAGTCACCATACATTGAATTATAAGTGTGGGGCATTCAAAAATGTGTTGTAAGGGATGCCATTTACACAGTTATCACTTAATTAAATTTGGCCACCTATTTAATAAATAGATGTAGATCAGAGTGTATGTGGTTGTGGGATCAAATTGTAGAAACATAGTGTTGTATTCACTTGGAAGTGGATGTAGTTGCTAATCAGCATAAGGGTTGAAACATATGGTGGTGGGTAGGCAATGGTAAGATAAACCAACGATTTAAACCAATTGAAAACAATATGGTAGGGTTAGGAGACAATGTAATAAAGAGAGGTCCGATTACATGCTATACACAACACATAAGCATTAATTTAAGCCAACAATACATTGAATCCATGATTTGAATTTGTATTGAAAGATATACACACTTAAATACACTAGCAAAAGAAATTGCACAACATTTACAACCACATAATAAAAACAAAAAATACATTGGAAACCTAAATGAGAAAACTAGCTTTCGATCGATTCTAATTCTTGCTTAAGAATTTGTTACAAAGGGTGGGCTATACATTCTCACACAAAGATTTTGTGTATTCTTACTCATTGGATGTATCTTGGAGATTGTTTTGGCTTGAGGACAATATTCACTCTTTATGGATACGCTTAACAACTCCTTCATCCTTTGATCTTTGAGCAAAATTATTCTTCCTCAGTCCATCATAACTCTGATATTACCATTCCTTTTCTTCCCAAGCTTCTTTTTCCTCAATCTCTCTTGGTTTTTTATTGTCCCTTCCATTAAGCAAGGAATCCTTTGTTATAGCGTTGCCTTAGAAGGTCAACCATCAAGATGATTCGTTTCATCTTCTTATGTCTTTTGGATTTTGGACCATTTAATTCAATCTTTGCCAAAATTATTTTTTTATTACAAAATTTAGATAAAGGGTCATTTTAGATACATTTCAGATCACACCTCCCCATTCATAGGATTTATTTCCTAAAATCTTCAATTCACTCTTTCTCTTCTTCTTCAATAGTTGTATGCTTATCTCCTCCACTACCATAGAACATGGCTTTTTCCCTAGTTGTTATGGAGTTTTAACTCTACATCAATCTCCAACATATCTCAAAGAAGGGGTGTCTTTGCTACAATATTGAAGATAAGAGATGGATATGGGTCACATTTGATGTTGGAATTACCTTATTTTCGATCTCATTGGTGGAGATGGCATCTTCTTATACTACAGGTCCTTGGAAAATTGCTAATCCTTCCTTCACCTTACCTTAGACACTCCAAAATTTTCTTTTAGTTGTGTGGTTCTTAGGATGAAGTTATAGATGAAGCTTCCAACACTTGGCTTCCTAATGTCCACTCAATCTACAATGTTGGAAAAACTTCTTGCTACTACATGAGCCACTTGGTATTCTCTTCTTGGTCGTGTTCTCCTTTTTGTTGATGACTTGCTTCTTTCAATAGGTAATCACTTGGTGGCCTCACATACCACAAAAGGATAATAAATTAGAGTGTCGACTATCATCAAACTTGTGGCCTTTCTTATTATAGAAAAAATAAACCAGAGATGCCTTGGTTTGTCCTTATGTTTGTTATCTTGTTTTCTTGGTGTAGTTCTAGAAGACTTTTATTTAACAAAAATGCTTCTTCTCCAGTCCCTCTTACCTTGAAAAATGTTATCATGGTGGTATTAGCTTGAGCCAAACTTGTAATTGCTTCCTCTTTTCCACCAAAACCTAGGTATTCATGCTTGACTCTATGTTCAACTATAATGGGGCTTACAATCCCTTGGATTCTCTTGCCTAGCCCTTGGCCATTATAGTCCATTTGTCTCATGAGATGGAACTAATGTCTCAACTATGCTTTTCAAAATCACCAAAGGGAGCTTGAGAAAGGTCTATGGAGGGTGAGATTACCATTATTGTCTCGATCATATGTTGGCTTATATTGTAGGAATGGAAGGTGTTTTCACTTCCTTGGTATCTTGGACAACTACTGGTAGCTTGGCTAGTGCCTTTAACAACTATGATATCCTCTCCTTCAAGTGGTGTTTCTCATTGAAGCCCCTTACTTATTCTAATCTCTCTCTCAATGCCTTACCCATACCGGGTCTACTTGTCCTCAAAGTGATAATAGCCACTTCAAGGTCATGGATTCAACTGCTTTGATGCCATATGATCCATAAATGAGAGTCTTATAACCCACCCATTTCACCAACAAGGATCCTGTATGAAAATAAATGATGTCTCTACAATTCCAAGAATGTGCATAAAGATGGCCCTGGCTTATATTTGGTCCATTCCTTGGCCACTTGCTTGCAATGCCAATTAAATAGATAGACCTTTGTCTAACATAAGCACTCCAAATCTGTTCTCAAGTTGAATTTATATCATTTATCTTATAACACATCCAATGCCCAAAAATAATGCTCCAATTCAATTTCCAATTGAAGGTAAGTTTTACTCTTGAAATGTGCCTACACAAAGGCCAAAATTCATACCCATTCAAAATATTCACTCTGATAAAGAAGAAAATGTAAGGCTATATATGCCACTTATCACCACACATTGAATGTAAGGCTATAGATGCCACTTCTCACCACACATTGAATTAGAAGTTTGGGGTGTTCAAAAAACATTTCAAGGCACATGGCTTACATAACTATCACTCAATTAAATATTCTCACCAATTTAATAAATAGATGCATATTGGAGTGGATGTGGTTGTTGGATAGAATTGCAGAAACAAGGTGATGTATTTTCTTGAAATAATTCAAGAAAATGGTTGTAGTTTCTAATCAATGTAAGGGTTGAAATATATGGTGGTAGGTAGCCAATGGAAAGATAAACCAATGATTTAAACTAATGGAAAATAATGTTGTATGTTTAGGAGACAATGTAATATAGAGATGTATGGTTATAGTCTATACACATGATTTGTAAACTGTCATGGATATTCCACTCAAATAGTTTTTAATGACAGATCTTGTAATAATATGAAAATATTTTACTATGCAGACTCATTCCTTAGATCTCAAATTTATTATCACTAACCTATTTCCTGAAATTTATGAAAATAATTGAAATGCAAAAAAGAAAGAACAAGCAAATGAACACAACATCCACACAAATGAACACAAGATGTATCTTGGGAAACCTGAAACTAGAGAAATCCTAGCTAGAAGGTGGGCCCTATGAGTTTCTCTCTCTTTCTTTAGTTATTAAATGCAAGTACAAAGAAAGGGGGGGACTCACTATGGAGTTTCCTTTGACACTGTGGCCTGAATGGTTGTTATAGAATATTTTTGTTCCTCTATTATGATGTCAAATTCCACTCCTATATCCTTTGATCAACTATAGAAGATGTGTAATACTAAACAATGGAACCCCCTCTCCTCCTAGTGGCCCAATATTTAACATAGCCCAATAACCATCTAGGGTTAGGGTTTTTGCATGCCTTAACCCTCAATTATGATAATGTTTTGGACCTTATAGAATATTCTTGAAAGCCCCACCTAACTAGACCAACATGTGTGAGTGATGGAGGTTGACGTGACATCCACTTGGTACCATGGTGGTAAACAAGGTAGGTCAACTTGTGGGAGGCATAACTTCCACATACGAACTCTAATTGAGGTGATTTTTGCATTGTTGGAAAGGTTTTAATGTGTAGAAGAATTTCCAAAGGTTTCAAGCTATGATAACAAATCTTTGAACCCAAAAAGTGTTGTTTGAAGCCTCAAATGGCTATGTAAGGTTCCAAACCCCAAATCTCTAAATTGGGACTTGCCACTAAAATGGGACCTTCAAGTCAATCCCTCCAATTTTTCCACCCAAATAGTACCAATATGGATGAGAAACTATATAATGGTCTGTTCTAGATCAAACCTCCCCATTCATACTTCTAAGACTCCATTCACCCATATTTTTAAGGCACAAATCTGAAATTCTGCATTGGATAAATGAATTGTTTGCATTGGTAAACATGTTTTGGTGAGATATCAATCTTATTCAAGTTGGAATATTTTGTGGATGCCTTGAGGTTGCTAACCACTCTAGGGAATCCTAGCTCTCTTAGTTTTCTTGGAGCTATAACAACTTAAAATCTATAGCCATTAGGGCTGCAACAAAACATCTTCTTTGCTTAACTTTAACTTGCAATTTGACCATGTAATTTTGCTAATAACCCATTATTTTCATTGTGCTACTAATTGGTGAACTTTTGGTTGGATTACTTACTTCTTTTCATGGTTAAAAGTTTATTCTATAGAAAATCATTGCTACAACCACTTGGATGTCATAAATATACTATGAAAACTTATCATTACATCCATCTAATGCCACTAAAGTTGTGCTAAAGTGTTGAGAACTTATCTACATGTTTTATGCTTCATAACTCAACTAATCTTTGATGCTTTAAGTGGTTAAATATGCGGTAGTTACTTGATTTAATTACCTATATATATCTTTGTTTACTGCTGCAATTAGGGACAACAAGCTTAACTTTCTTGTCCACTTCATATATTACGTGCATACTTGGATTTTCTTGTGTCTCGGGCAGGTACAAACACTTTTCACAGGTGCAAAAAGACTTGGCAACCCTAAACCACTTTTGAGATGTGTCATCAAAGACATCTTACACCTATAATCTTGACCTATAGGGGAATCCAATCATAAGTATCACTTTCCATCTCACATTTCCCCTAGGGTCACCCGGGACTTCCCCCCTGAGGTGATCACTTCACCTCTAAAGTGACGGGAATACCTATCTGAGGTGACAATGGGTAGGTGTTCTCTTAGTTGTCACCATATTGTGGTTTGGGTCAGGCTTTGCCCAACCTACAACTTGTGCGATAACATAGAGTATCTCTTGAAACCTTGTCAACAAATAAACATCCCATCAATTGATCACCTCCTACTTAGTCAAATAGAAATATAGATATATAGACATATTTCTACTTGTAGGTGACTTTAATGCATCGCCAATCTTTAAGCCATATAAATCCTTATATGGCTTCAAACATGTGCCTCAAGCATGGTGTGAAAAGATTGATTAGTTCTTTCAATGAAATACTTTAGTAACGTGATGGTTCACTTATTAGTTTAAAGGTGAAGTTGAAGGGGACATTTGAAATGACCAACTTAGGTTTGCTTTCCATTTTTTCTTCTTTTCATTCAATATTCTATTGGAATATGGTATCTTCATATCTTAGACTAAATATACACTTGATATTCCAAAAAGTTTTAAAATGGAGCATTGCAACCCGTGCTATACTCTATACTTGTTAGGAGTAAAATTAACTCATGACTGTGAATCTCCAAAGGTAATGCTATCACATACTTGAAATGTGTTGGGAGCCATATTTAATTGACTCATAGTCAACCTCATATTGGTTTTTCGTAAGCTTGGTCTCCAAGTTCCATTAAGATCTTGAGAAGAGAAATTTGAAGGCAACAAAGTGGATTGTATGGTATGTCAAAGGTACATATAAGTTCAGTATCAAGTATTTCACAAAACATACAAATCAAATAGTCATATATACATATTCTAATTGGGATGGTGTTGTGGATGGATGAAAGCTGACTTAGGGGTATATGTTTCACCTTGGATCTAGTATGATTGTTTCATTGTACAAGAAACAACAGGTTGTTTCCTTATCCACCATTGAAGTTGAATACAAGGGAGAGAGGAATGCAAGGAAAAAGGTAATGTGGATTTACAACATGATGGGTGAACTTGGATTTCATTACACATAATCAACTAGAGTATATTGTGAAAATTCGATTGCAATACAAGTGTATCATAATAATGTTGCACATAGAAAAGTGAAGTGCGTTGAGATTCATGTGCACTATCTCAGGACGTTGATAATGAGAAGGAGATATATTTTGTATATTGTGGTATCTTTATGAATCCATTAATAGATGATTTTTTTTTTTAAATTACATTCTTTACTTGGGTTTTAGGACATTGTCATTAAGGTGGGGGTGTGGAGATAATTCCACCTCTTGATCCTACAAGTTGTATTTAAGGGGGGGGATTGGAATGTGTAAAACCAACTTGAGGATGGTTTACTAGAATTCTAACTAGTAGTCAAAAGAGGACCGACCAACTGAGTTGGAATACAGACTAGGCACTAAAAAAATAGTTCTCTCTAGCCAATTGTGGATATCTTGGGTGATCAAATTTCACCCAATCAACCTTGTTTCATGGAATATTGGCGATGCATTAAAGTCACCTACAAGTAGAAATATGTCTATATATCTATATATTAATATATGAAGTTGTACATTCATATAATGATAAGTTGTGTCTAATTGTGTGATATTGCACCAAAATTCTATAATGAATTTTTTAAACAACATAACACGTGCTTGGACTGTGTTTCTTCTTCTACAATGCAATGGGATTTCTAACATGGATTAGGGAGGGATGATATCACATCAACCAAAATACTTGGAATCATGGGCTTATGTGGACTAGGATGGTGGATTAGGTTCATAGACATAATAGCCAACATGTCCAGGGGGTATAGATGCTTGTTCAGGTGTGTGCATTAAGTGCATAGTTGGCTAGGGGTTAGGGGCTAGAAGATATTGTTTTAGTGAGTTAGAGGATCAATCACAGGTTAGCGATTTTGGGGTTTAATGGATTGGTGGGATAAGGGTTAGAGATTAATGGGTTAGTGACCAACGCTGGGTTAGTATTAGATGTTGTTAGTAGGTTAGAGAATAAATTGGTTATGGGATAGATATATAATGATTAGGGGGTTATGGTCTAGTGGTTCGTTAGGAGTTAGGGGTTAATTGTTAGTGGGATATGGGTTTGGGGGTGTATGGTTTAGTTGGTTAGTGGATAGTCAAAGGTCATGGGTTAAGGGTTAGTGGGATAGGGGAAATAAAAAGAAGAAAGGTGTTCGTGCACCAAATAATAATATTCCAATGGGTAAAAACAAAGAATGAGAGCATATGATGAAGCCAGATGCCCAAATAACTTACATTCTTGATACACTTATCATAGAACCAATGGAAATAAGAATGCTCATTGGAGTGGTATTAAAATTTGGGTTTCTAAGAAGCCATGATTGACCATGAGTGGGTTCAATGTACCACTTACAATTACCAATAGACATTGCTAAAGGAAAGAGCACTCCACTGTGATAAATCTTTAATTTTGTCTTTCTAGTCTGGAAATCATTTGTCTAGGAGAGTACTAGGAAATTTGAAGAGGGATGAAAAAAGTGCGAAGCAATTTAATTGTTAAGATCAAATGGTCACAAATAGGAGATCAATGTTTAAGACTCTTTTGTGGATTAAGAATACTAGATATGGATGGGTGATCCAGAAATCCTTAGATAGAGATTATAATATTTAAAAACCCATTTAGCATCTAACTTGATTCAGAATAATTATTGATCATATTGAGGTGATTTGCAGAAAAATGATGATGTGCTTATTATCCAAAATCTCATAAAATGATGATTAATTTGAAGTATTATGAGATAACACAAAAGAAAATAAAAGAACACAAATTATACAATATTGATGTCATGATTTACTTCATCTTCAAGTTCCCTTTAGATAGTGAGACTGTTCTTCATTATCTCAAAATGTCAAATTACATTACAACATGGACTTACAAAATCCAATTTGAAGGAATCTCTTCAATTCCACTGCTCAAACTCAAATATAGATTTTACCATTGAATTCCTTGCAAAATTATCAGAAAAATGAGTATAAAGTCGACCATATGTTGAACTGGCTCAATTTTACCCTCTTTACATGCCAAATGATGCACTATGGTGCTAATTAATGAAAATATGGACTAAGACTTCTAAAGGAAACATATTAGCAAAAAAATTACATCACCATTCAATTCCTCTCGAGAAAACGAGAAAAATGAGTATAAAGATGCCCATATGCAGTCAAAATATCTCATGGCATGCAAATCGAGACATACCATAGCTTAACTCTTCTCTTGGCATGCAAAATGATGTTCTTGTACCTTGGGATCCATGCATTCCTCGAGATTTGTTCCTATCTTAGATTGTGTGCAAACATCGG
The DNA here is from genome assembly GCA_032191745.1 of Picea mariana. Classification (NCBI taxonomy): domain Eukaryota; kingdom Viridiplantae; phylum Streptophyta; class Pinopsida; order Pinales; family Pinaceae; genus Picea; species Picea mariana. The sequence goes on from JASDQU010346299.1 coordinate 13,222, forward strand.
TCCACACACCCATTAAATAGGCCGCGGGTCCGACCAAGGTCCACAACCTTAGGCATGCATTAAATGTGAGTTCATTGTCATTGCATTAACAAGAGGTGCCTTTGGTGCAACAGTTAAGGTGTTGATATCATATGATGGAGGTCGCGGGTTCAAGCCCTCGTGATCCCCTCCTTGGTTGGTGCTTTGCTGCAACTTACGAATATATATATATATATATATATATATGGTGTGTTGTTATTTGTTATAACCAAAGTTTAAATGACCCCCGTGCGAATATAGGTTATGGTTACATTGGATTCAAATGAACCATGGGCCAGGGGCTTTAGTCCTTAGCCCCTTTTTCCACTGACCAAACCTTTACACAAGTTATTATAATGTGTATAACATATGTCTATTAATTCATATGCGATGGACTATTGGTAAGGCATGAGGTTATTATATGAGAGGTCAGGGGTTCGACCTTGTCTGATCTCAATTTTTTTTAATAAACCTTACCCATTAATGGCCAATCAGAGGCTACCATGTTGAAGCCTCTCATTGGTCTATCATCGTTACATGTCAAGATATAATTAGTCCACTTGTGTGTATGAATTTCCACATCACCTTTCCAACTTGACATGCCACAACACCAACTACCTGCCATGTTTCACCATGTAAGGATGCCACGTCAACACTGTATAGCTGTACGGTCATGACACATGTCACCCTTGCAGTGGTGACACATGTCACCTTGACTTTGACATTTGAATTTTTCTTGGTTTGATCTAAACTTTGACCAATCATAACTTTTGCATACGAACTTTGTTTGAGGCAATTTTTGCGCCATTGGAAAGCTATCACTGAGATATACACAATGAAGTAGTTTCAAGAGAATTTGAGATGGTTAAATTTTGACCTTTTCTGGATCCTCCTAGACCTCTGTGAGCATTCCTGAATCCTCATGGATCACATCATCCCACTGAAGAACTTTTGGTTATCCAAAAGTATGAATATTTCAACAACTTAGTGATGATAATTCTTATTCACTCTTCCACCTTACTATAATGCTCTTATCCAGTAACTTACTGATGATGAAGCTTCTTCACTTTTCCACCTTGTTGAATATTTTGGGACTCAATTTTCATCTTGGATCTTAGATATTAGATCAATGTACTTCTGTCTGCTTCTTGGGAACTTGGCTCTGACTCTGGCCTATGGCATCGATGCTAATAGAATATAGCTCTGGTTCTGGCTCATAGATTCCTTCATAACAAAATTCTTCTCATCGAATCTCTACAATACCCAAATTTGAATCCTGTACTCAAAGTCCACTCCCATCTCCTTCTCTGCTGAAGATAGTCTATCTCGACCAATCTGAAGCCAAGTCGAATGCTGATCTATGCCTTGCCATTTTGGACTCTTTGTTCTTGCACTCTGGATGTATATGTAGGAGTCTTTTAATGAATTCCATGTCCATTACCTTTCTCCTGCCTTGAAAGCAACTCGAAACATATCCTCTATATTCATTTGTACTATTTGAACTTCTTCTACTCAAGGTATACATCTACATGAACACCACATAATATCTTGGAATATGCTTACAACAATAGTATACATATTTACAAGTATATACCTCTTATCCTTTTACAAAGAAGATTATTTCTCCTTTACCAGCTCTAGGAAGATTTACATTACTTTGATTCTCTTCCCACTTTCGATCTACATGCTCCGACTGCCTGCATCCTTTTGTTCCTTTACCTTTGATACTTTAGAATAAGAATGTTAACTTAGACAATTTGATCCATATATAGTCCTTAACTGATAACAAGACAATACAATTGTCTACACTGTTGTAGAATGGCTTATAAATCTTTATAATATCCCTCTCAATCTAGAACAAAGTGGCTATATAGAAACGCTTTACAAGATTCCTCTCACTTAAAAAAATATATAAGGTGGCTATATCGAAACCCTCTTACAAAATTCCTCTCACTCTTAACAACATATAAGGTGGCTATATATAAATTTTATAGAATTCCTCTCACTCTTAACATCTACAATGAGTATTTTACAAGCCTTCTAATACAACAATATAAATAGACTCAGTAGTTATCTACATATGCATATTAGTTTGCATTTTACAAATATACATATTTACAATGATGGATGGTTTATTTATGGACTCATCCTCCCCTTAGTACTGGAAGGAGTCTCACACCATCCTATCTTTGACAATTCCTCTAACAATGATGCTGAATATGACATTGAATTTGACGTAGAATTTGATGTTGAATCCAAGAAACCATTAGACCAAATTATAGGTCTTCCTAGTAACCTGTATAACCTCTCCTTGTGAACATGAAGCACCATTGTTGTGTCTCAAGTAGCTTCCCTTGAATACACAAGTACCTGATCATTCTGGAATGCGACTGCATATCCTTCATTTTCTAAAGCGACAACTGAGAGTAGGTTTACTTTCAAATATGGAACATATAACATATGCTCTATTTCCAGAAATCCTCTCGAATCGAGCTGGAATCTTAGATATCCAGACCCTTTTATTTCTTTCTTAGTGTTAGTTTGTTAAGCCCTAAATAGTGGCTCATTACCCCTTAATTGGGGCATATTACATTAACAACATTATTTTATTTATGCCGGCTTTAGTCCATTAGTTGTAATTATACTCCTAGTCTCCTATATATACCAAGGAGACATTTTCATTTGGAATCATCTTGTATTTGAACATTTATGTGGGCATAAGGAGGTTGCCCCCTTGAAGAGGCTTATTATCTAAATTTCTCTCTTTTTCAAGGCGTTGAGTACTTATTCTGAGGTTTTTCTATGCTATATTGATATTTGGTTCCTAACATATGGTATCAGAGCTCAAGGTCTTGGGGTTTCGCTGCTACATCTGAGACACCCTGGAATTTTAGCTATAAATTGTTTTCTACAATGATTCAGAAGGAACAGATTGAAGAATATTTAGTAGACGGATCAAGGTATGTTGGGTTAAAATTTCAGCGATTCCTTATAATTTCAGAGATACAACCTTTCTAAGATAGGGTTCTAGAATCATCTTGAATTGAGTCATTGAGGAATTTTTGCTATAACATTTTTTCTGTAACGTTTCATACCCTGAAATTTGGAGGCTATTCACATAAATTATTAAGGTATCCATGGTAACAATTTCAGCTTCTGGGTCATCTTACATTTGTAGATACACCCTGTGGAAGATAGGGTATCTAACTAGTCCTATTGACTAGTCTCACGCAGGTGTTCTAGGTAAAACAATAATAAATTCTTCCTAGAGTATCTAAATTGAGTGAGACTGGTTGCATTGGATAGTGGACAGCCCGTAGTAGTTCTGGTATGAGTTTCATATTTTTTTATCAATTATTTTGTGCGGGGCATGCTATACAAGTAAGATCTCCTGGAAAGGAAAGAAATCAACAAGTTGTGGGGAAGTTACCGTAAATTCCACTTGGTACATCCAATTTTGATCAGACCTGTGGCATTGCAGAGAAGAAATATCAGGGACCTACAAAAAAGAAAATTTCATACTCAAAAGGGCCGAAATTTTGGAGATACAATAAAAGGAAGATTGTCTGGCAGAACCACCTCAAAATCAAGGTTTAAAGTGATACCTGGCCAACATGGCACCAAAAAAGGGAACTTCTACACCAAATAAGCCTGCAGACAATGCTACTTGGACTCTTGATGAAGGTGAAGAAATGCGTAGGGAAATAAATGATTTACAAAAGAAGATAGTAACAAAAGATGAACTACAAGAAATGGAAGCTAAGTTGGAGGCAATAAATACCAAGATATTGGGTTATGATTTTGAAATCGTCTATAAAAAAGGGAAGAAAATTGTCGTGGCAGATGCACTCTCAAGGAAGTATGAATATGTATATGCCTTTCTCTGTGCTATCTCAATCATCCAACCCGATTGGTAATAGAAGCAAGGGATGAATGGAAGAATGACGAAAAAGTGTGGACTCTCATTTAAAGGTTGCAGTAGGATTCCAGTGCATCAGATACATTTACATGGAAAAATGATTCAATATGGTACAAAGATCACTTATATTTATGTAAGAACTCCCAACTCAAACAAAAGGTACTATTGGAATTGCACACCTCTCCAGTGGGAGGCCACTTAGGATTTTAAAAAACCTACCATAGGGTCAAGAAGGATTTTTTTTGGGATGGCCTTAAAACTAATGTTCAAAGGTTTGTGGAAGAATGTTTGGTTTGCCAACAAAATAAGGTGGAAACAATTAAGACTCCAGGTCTTTTACAACCATTAGCCATCCCAAGTCAACACTGGGAGGAGGTTTCCATGGATTTCATCACAGGGTTATCGAAGTCTGAAGGAAAGAGTGTCATCATGGTGATTGCTGATAGACTGAACAAGTACACACACTTTTGTGCACTCTCTCATCCCTTCAAAGCCAATACAGTTTCCATCACATTCATGGAGATAGTTCAAAATCTACATGGTAGCCCAAAGATTATTGTAAGTGACAGAGATCCCATCTTCAATGGACATTTTCGGACATAATTGTTTTCTTGTTTGGGTACTCAATTGGCTCATAGCTCATCCTATCATCCTCAAACTGATGGACAAACCGAGATAATGAACAAATTTCTGGAAAGATACCTTCATTTCTTTGTCTCTAATAAACAAACACAATGGTTCAAATGGTTACCCTTGGCAGAATGGTGGTATAACACTTCCTTTCATATTGCAACAAAAATGATACCATTTATGGCACTCAATGGATACCACCCTCCTTACATCACTTCTTATCTAAAATAAAAATCTAAGGTTCAAGCAGTGGAAGATCACATTGAGCATCAACAACAAGTTCTCCAAATATTAAAGGACAACTTGACCATGGAACAAAATCACATGAAACAACAAGCAGATCAACATTGTAGTGAAAGAAGTTTTGAAGTAGGGGATTGAGTGTTTTTAAGACTACAACCATACAA
>JASDQU010346300.1:0-12471 GCA_032191745.1 Picea mariana
AAGCATGTTGATATATCTTAAGGGTTAGGGTGAGACTAACTGAGGATGCTCAAGGAAAAGAGAAGGAATATCACAATAAGAAGTAGACTGCATAAGAAAAGAAGGAGAAAATGGGGAATACTTTTCTCACCCCAAAAACTCTGAATTGTTTAACAAAGTTATAAGTCTTAAAAGCGAAGTTGTGGGAACAAATACAACTAGGAAAAGGGAGAATGAATAAATAAGCATATTTAAATGAATAGGCTTGGATGAGGAGCGTTAAGTAAAGGCAACGAGGCCTTGGAATAACTCAGTTGGATTGAAAGTCTAGGGTTGTGTAGAAGGAGATGGATGAGGGAAGAATTCCTTGACCCTTTCCTTGTTGTTTATGGTATTTATCTGGTACGAGAGATTGATTTACTAATAAAAGTAAATGTCTTGACATCATAGTGATGATGGTTGTATGATTGTAGAAGCAATTGATAATTGTAGTGTTTCACTCCTGAAAAACATTCAGGTTAACGTGAAGAAGCACATAAGGATATGCTAGGAGATATCTGAAAAAGTTTTTTTTATATGATACGTGCATTTTTATTTTACATGACACCTGATATAATTATGATGTATGACATGTGTAGAAAGAAATTGGAGCCTTTGAGAAAGATAGTTGCCAATGATGGACAACCTCAAGCAGGGGAAGTCTATTCCAGTCAAAGTTGAGTTATAATCCTTGCATGGAAATGCATGGGTAAAGAGTACCATGGGTACAATGACCAATCTAGGGAGATTGGGAATAAAGGTGCTCATAGTTAGAACATTGCATGGAATTTCTTTGAGGAAATTCATGTTTGCATAAAGGGAAGATAATGGATTTTCCATTGAGGAAGGATGGCCTTTCAACTATTTTACTTACATTGTGTAGGTGTTAAAGAAAAACAAATTTGTTTGGACATGAGTGTTGGCACCCTGGTTACTAATGAAGGAAGAGTGCTTGGGTGCATTCAATAGAAACTTATAGTTTCATATGTGTTGATTTGGGATCATGATCAACCTGTAGTATGAAGTACAATCCCGCTGAAATAATGAACGAGAATGAATAAGCCCTATGGTGAAGAGGTTGGTTAAGCTCCAACACACCATGGAAAAGTGCTTTTCATAAAGTGTGTCAAACTTGAAATCAATGCAAAGGGTGCATTGGGTGTGAATGTGGCCATGAATATTAGCACATTGATTAAAGACATTTGATATTTGAATTGCATTTGGAAAATTTAGTATTTGAAAGGATGCATACCTAAATAATGATATCTCCTTTTTCTTTCTATCCTTGAATAGATGAAAATAACTTGGATTGTTAGTATGCATATTTTTGAAAATATAAAGTGCATGAAAAATAACTATTTGTTTGGCTAAGGAATGTTGAAGTTGTAGGAAAAAAGGGTCTTGGATATAGCAATGTAAACCATAAGGAAGAAAAATTGCCTGTTGAGCCAGACTACTATGGGAAGAAAAAATTGATACTTGTGAATCTGGTTCTTGTGTGGAAAAAATCTGAAAAACAAAATGTGGAATTTGGAAATCTATGGGTGACAGATTTACAAGAAAATTCTGAATTTGAAATTGATCATAATATCTCATAATTTTTGTATACTTGTGATATAGGTGAGAAGAAAAAGATATGTCTCGGGAGGACAGGTGAAGGTTGTCAAGCTGGAAAGCATGAAAAAGGATATTGATTGGGATATGAGAACCCTATGGTAAGCCACGATCACCTAGAATATGTTGTGTTGTGGAAAAACAAGCCTAAGGGATGCCTCGGAAGAGAAAGTCTGAGGGATGCCTCGACTATAAGGCTCAATGAAGTCTCTGAATTTTTTCTTGTGTGAGAAAGCCTTGGAAAGAAAATATGGATCACCTGAGGAACTGTAAAGAACCTCATCTCAGCAGAGGTTGTCAAACAGTTGGGATTGTTGACAACACCACACCCACAACCATACAACATCGGGTGGCTTCGCCAAGGAAGAGATCTTCGTGTCAGCCAGCAGTGTCGATTGTCATATGGCATCCAACCCTTCAAGGATGAGGTATTATGTGATATTTCCCCATTGGATGTCTGTGATGTTCTCTTGGGCCAGCCATATATGTGGAAGCACCATGTTATTTATGAGTCTCGACCTCGTAGTGTTATTGTCACTTTGGGGGCTCATCTCTACAGAATACCAGAGGTAGTTCCCACTACTGTTCCACCTAAAAAGTGTCACAAAGTAGTATCTCATACTGCAAAATTTAGCTTCTTCACAATTTGTTCAAAAGGAGAACAGAAGGACACTGCAACCACTACAGCCTCGCCCCAAGCACCTTCTATCCTACAAAAGCAGGTCGACAAGGCTGCAGCAAAATGCAAAGGTTTCTTCTGCACAACATCCTCTCATGTAGCCCAACTTTTTGAACGGCCTCAGCCTCAACAGGTTCGAGACAAACTTCCACAAACTGAGCAGCGCGATGTCTCCAGCAAGACAAGCAGCTCACCAAGATGCAGATTCAACAAACACTTTTCCCTCTCCCCCGGGAACTCAACGCAATGGAGACCATTTATTCATAAGGAGGGAGGACTGATCCAGGTGGATATCAGTGGCCACCCACCCTTTCCAAATGGATTAAAACAACTTTCTGGCAATTTTGGCAATTTACTATTTTTAGCTGGTTTTAACTTCCGGGGCCATTTTAAGGGCCCAAATAAAGGTTTTTAGATATCGAGGTTCTCAATGATAGCTAAAGAAATTATTGAGCCCCAAAAATGAATCTCCTCGATGATACCTTTCCAACGAGCTATCACACGCCTAAAACAAAGATGGTATGCAAAAGTTACGACCCCGGGAAGTTGATGTACTCACTTACCCAAACGGGGCCCATATGACTTTTGGCGCTTCATCTCCCAGGGTTAGGTTTTTGGATGTCTAGGGTTTTTGGCATTCCTTATTATTGTAAAAATGCCTTCAGAGCCTCATTGTAGTCATCTTCTTGCGAATGCGAGTAGCCGTCACATCTCTTCTCAGAGATAAGTTGCCACCATTCTAGCGAGTCTTCCACTATGTATTTTTACAGTCTCTGTACTTTTCTTTCATTAATAGAAATCGTGTATTACTGTATATATGTGTTTATGGTTGCATCTCCAATACATTTCTGTTATATTATTGAATATCTGCGATATCTCTGTGCATTTCTTTATTATATCTCCGATCTCATTTCATACCGAAAATAATCCGGATCAAAGGATATTGATTGGGATATGTGAACCCTATGGTAAGCCACGATCACCTAGAATATGTTGTGTTGTGGAAAAACAAGCCTATGGGATGCCTTGGAAGAGAAATTCTGAGGGATGACTCGACTATAAGGCTCAATGAAGTCTCGAAATTTTTTCTTGTGTGAGAAAGCCTTGGAAAGGAAATATGGATCACTTGAGGAACTGTATAGAAGAGAAGGGGTTGCTTGATCCTGGGCCTGGAGGGTGAGTGACCGCAAGGAAGAGGATACTTTGATAATTATTATAAAATACTGATTGGGATCATGCACACAATGGGTATGTCTAGGAAAAATGGTGATCCAAGATAACAAGACATCCATGTGGATGCAAATCCACAGACTGCACAGATAAGTATAGTGCTATATTTTGAAAAGTTTCCTCTTGAATTTTGCACAACAATAAAAAAAGTTTGCATGAAATTGTGATTAATATGCTTTTTGTCCAATATTATTGAAGGCGTGTGACAGAGGCCAAGATACTGGAAGGAATTGACCCAGAAAGAGGATCATGATTTCTAAAGCAGCTGAATTACAAAGGCATGATAGGTGTTACTGAGAAAGAACACCGAGGACAATGTTCCTTTTTAAGGGGAAGGGGATTGTAATACCCCTGTTTCCCCTAGTTTGTAATTAATCATTAATTATGATCACCATGCTATGGCATGTGAACAATGTAAATGTATTATTTTTTAGATTTCCAATAACTGACTGTGGGGGTGAAGCCTTTAAGTATTGGCCATGATATTACTAGAGGAAAGAGTGAGGAAACTATGGAGAAGGTTCATTAGTTCAAATGACCCAAATTCTCTTTGCTGAAATAATAATCCTCATTCGGATTCCAAGGAGGAAAAAGTTAATGAAAGAAGGAATGGTGGTTGAACCATCAACCACTGCAATGAATGAAAGCATGGAGGGTCTAGATGGGGGGACATAAAAATATCATCCCAAAGTACCACAGAGTGTCGTTTTTCCTGCAAGCCCAAACTGACCCGAGTCTGTTTCTGGCAGAAGGAACAAGATAGGTCTAGAACTTTCCTAAAGAGGGAAAGACGTGCAAGAATAGATGTGAATACAAACAAGGAAGAGACACATCGAGAGAGGGAAGGAATGAACCAGATATGTAGACGAGAAGAGGAATAATGCGAGAGGCTCTCAAGTTGAGGAGAAGAACTGAAAGCTTGATAAGATATTCTAGTTACTGGGGAGAACAAGAAAAAATATCTCTGAGAATTTATAGGAGAACAGGAACCGAGCAGGATACTGCGAGCTTGATGCTGAGGAGGCATCTGATAAACCTCACAGATATTGTGACAAAGAAAGAACCTTTGAGAAACTGCAAAGGTTCCCTAGTTATGTCATGGCTTGGAATAAGGGTGTCCAGGGTGCTAAGAATGAATGCATCTAATCCTATGGTTGGGTTGAGAGGCTTACACCCATAGTCGGTTGGTCGGCTATCAACTATAATAGATAAGTGTTTCATTTACCCTGTGCACTTAGATCGAAATGCATGTTTTGAATGTCTAAGTTGAATTATCTCTGAGTTAATTGGGAAATGTTATGTTATCTATTTTTAGAGTCACATGCATGTGTGTGCATTTTATAGTTGAAGGAATGAACCTTTGATATTCTATAAGTTTCAAATTGTTTCTCTTCTGTAATCCTAGTGCAAGGAATACACATATACCTATTTGAGTATAAAATATCAAAGAAGAGACCTGTGCACAGTGTGCAAGGCCAACACTTAGTGAAGCGTTGAGAGGTTATCAAGGCGAACGAGTGCAAGGAGTGCGTGGGAGACTTTTATAAGTCTCAAGGTTAGGAAAGATAGCAAGATTTAGATCTCAAAAGGGAGGATTCCTGTATTTGGAGGATGAGTGGATGAGATCCGTTCGGGAGGAAACAAAGTCTTTCACGGCCATTGGGTCTGGAGAAGAAGGTTGAGTGTATCCCCTGGAATTCGATAACGTTCCATATGAAAGAGGGTTGGAAAATCCTCGCTAATCCCGAAAGGAGTGAAGCTACTCTATCTTTAGAACTCTAGGAATTCAAATTTCCAGAACATATGACTTCACAACCCTAAAAAAAAACTGAAGGTCAAAGTTGTGAATTGATGAGGGTCGTGGATTTGGGAATTCCTCTCAGCTATTAGATCGAACTTAGTAAAGAGGTAGTGCTAATTACTTCGATGAAGTCCCACTTCAGGATAATAGAGGTGGTATAATGCCAAATTTCCTGAATGTCGGAGTCCCAAAGTTAATTTGGGCCATTGGTAGTAGAGGGACACATAGTTCTCATATCAACGGTTATTTAGAATCTCGTTTCTCTGGCGAAATCAAAATAAAATCACAAGAGTGTGCAAGTTTTGTGAAGCTCCGAAGGCCGAAGAAAATCCTAGTCATTGGCGTCAGGTGCACATGGTAAGAGATCGAGTGTGGTTTGGATTTTGGCACTCCGGAAGATCTGAGGAGTGTTGCACTTTGGGTTGAGAGCTCCTGAAGGCCAGAGTAGATATTGACCTCCCATTGTAGAGTGACATGAACCATCGATTTGAGAATACATCGGGATCCCTCCTGTCTGTTGGATCCATAATGTAGTCAGCACTTTGGTGAAGCCTTACTCTGGGAGGAAGCTATAAACTACATGCCAAAGATATCAAATGCCATAGTTGTGAAGCAATGTGGATCATCGATCTAAGGACCCTTCAGGATCCCTCTCAACCATATGATCAACCAAAAGGAAGGACTCACGTAAAATGCTTCAGAGAATTCCTACTCCAAGAGTAAGGAGGAAGTTACACCACGGATCCCCCGAACTCCAAAGTTACGAAGTAACAGAGGCCATAGATCCAAGGGTTATGTGGACACACCTGGACTATGAGATTGAAGGGCTTGGAAGGATATCATTCCGGAGTGACATGGCACCATGACATCATCCAGGGTGATGTGGACCCACGATAAATGTGCCACGTGTCACCTGGATTCATGTGATTCGTAGACCCTTTATTCCTATTAGAACGTGACACCTGTCACCCCTAACAAGGAAACATGTCACCCCTATCCTTTTCCGTGTTTTATTCCCCTACTGCATGTATGTTCAGCCTAAGGTTGGTGGAGTACCCGAGACTCTGGGAGTTCGGGACTTCGGGAAGAATGGGAGGCTGGAATGTTGAGACTATATCCTCCGAAGGGCCGAACCCACCTATACCTATCTCTATGTTTACCATGTCACCACGTGTAAGTGAGGACCCTTCGAAAGTCTGGGACTTTGGGACTCAAGATAATTTGCGCATAGAACAGAAAAGAGTCATTCAACGTCACTGAATGTCGAACTCTCCCCTCGCTTAAGTTTTCAATGAAAAATGAGCCCCGTCATGGGATCGAACGATGGATGGAATTCCATCGTGGATGTAGAAAATTGGAGATGATCCGTGTGAGGTGGATCCATGTGGGCACCACATGGCCTTTGACCAATGAGGCTCGCAGAACTTTGGAAGGAAATAACTTCGAAACTAGAGCTCGGGTTGGAGCATGGCAATAGTGATTGGAAATCTATTGATGAGTAGAAGAGGATGAAGACCTCGGACAGAGGATCTGAGATGTTGGAGGAAATCGGAATTTTGATGCTCCATTCCTTAAAAAGGTACTTAAGGGGTTGGATGTGTTAAACTAAATTATAGCACCGTGATAAGGAATTATATGTGCTGGTGTAGGCCTTGAAGTAGTGTCATCGCTATATTTTGTGTAAGGAGACTACTTTTCAAATTGATAATAATCCTTTCATATTTCTCAATTCCCAATATAAGATACAGGTGAAGGTGGTCATATAAAATGTGCCTCCTAAATCCAATATATTCACTTGGTTATTTTCTATAAAAAGGGTAGTTCCCACAAAGTGGTTAATATGAATAATTTCTCCCCTATGTCAATGCCTAATAATTTGGCAGTTTATTGTGTATCCTAGGACACATGACAACTTATCTATGCTTTAAATAATTTTTTTCCTCATTTGGTCGGTCATTCAATAGTTACAAATATCAACCAAATGCCCTTCCTTCAACTAATGTTGTGTGCCCAACACACTTGATTGATTAGTCCTCCTTCAATAAACTCATGCCTTTTCTTATGGTAGACACTTTGGCACTGTGAAGAGTCTCCAACACTTGTATTGTCACTTCTTCTACCCAATTGTGTATCATTAAGTTAAATTATTCACTTATGCTTGTCCCCTTTGCCACACTAGCAAGCATGTCCACCAGAAACAAGGGCTCTACAATCCTTTACCCATTCCCTCCCATCATTTGGAATCATTGTATATAAGTTTTCTGAGTGGGTTTCATATGACATCCCACAAGCATTATTGCATCTATGTTGTAGTCAATCATCTTTTGAAGATGGCCCTTTTTATTCCTTTCACAAAGACTACTTCAACCGCTCAAATTGTAGATTCATTTTTTAGGCATGTTTGGTCTCAATTTGTCTTACCTCTTAATATCAGTTCTTATTGCAATTCAAATTTTATAAGTACATTCAAGAAAATGTCATGTAGGCCTACAACTTGATTTCTCTATTACTTTTCACCCCTCAAACTGATGGCCAAATTGAAATAGAAAATTGTCTCCTTGTTCATACCCCTCTACATGCATTATACTCACAATAAACAATGGATACATACTTGCATTTCCTACAACATAGCTGAAATAAATCTATCAATAATTCTATTTTTTCCACCATTTGAGGCATGTTATGGGTATCAAACTCTTTCCCCATATGAAATATCTATCACTCTCCAGCCTCCCTCCTCTTCCCACCAGCTAAAGGAGCAATGCAACACCTCCTCTTTTGCACATAAGTTGGACCAAATTCATGATTAGTTAACCACAAAACTCCAATCATTTGAAGCACATTATAAGGATTTTCAAGATCACCTTTGAGTTCCCATGCACTTCCAGGTTATGGACTGTGTTTTTTTGCAATTATATGATGAATGTTTTAAAGAACAATGTCATCATAAGTTGGAGGCTCTTTGGGATGGTCCATATACTATTATATAGAAAGTTAACGATAATTATTATTAGTGATATTTGTCTTCCCATCTTGGTATTCATAATGTGATCATGTGATTAACTTGAAACTCTATGAACCTCTCATGTTGGAAAAATAAGTTCAACTCATTCATGCAAAAAAGAAAGCAAGCAAGTCCCAATTGACATTGTTTGGCCTTGTTTAGGAGGGGGTATCACTCACTTTCCATTCATCCAGTCGAACTACTTAGGCTCTCTTACTGTATGACTATGTATAGATATTATTCCATATTTCCAATAACCACTTGTTGAAAACACATGCTTGGATATTCACACAGGGAGGATTTGATGTACAAAGTTAGGGCTCGAGAATTCATGTGGAGGAGAGAGTATCTATTTAACAAACCAAGCATTCATGTACATAGTTAGGGCTTGATAATTTATGTAATTAATGATGATTTTGGAGGTATTGCTCGAGCTAGGGCTCCTGTGTCACTCAAGTTCGAGATCCTAGGTTTCCAATGTCGCAACTCCAACTCTCCTCTATCTATAATGTGGTGAGGTGAGGCAGGGTATCAACGTAGAGATCGATCAATGAGGTAGCGTATCAAGGTAGAGGTCGATCGGTGAGGTGAGGTTGGTGCGAGAGTTAACAATGGAGAAGTTTTTTAAAACTTTTGGATATATATATTATATATTATATGTTATATATAATATATAATATATAATGTATATAATATATATTATATATTATATATAATATATATTATAATATATATTATATATTATATATAATATATATTATATTATATATAGTATATAATTTATATTATATAATACAACATTATACAAATCTAGGTAAAACTCATAGAGTTGGTGTTGTTCTGTTGGGCATGTAAGCATATATATGTAGTGAAATCTAGGTGGTTTTAAGAATAGATATGGCTCAATAATATTTTAGTTAATAAGGGGGTGTTATACAAGACCTTGACTTTGAAATGGTTTTTAAGATTAAAAAAGGCCCCTTATAGCATGTAGATATAAGTTGTAAGGAATAATATAATGCTTTTGATGAGTCCATTAGGTATATATTGGTGACAATAGTTATAGGAAAACTCCTTGATTTGAAGATGCACCATTTATGTAAGGAATTTCCTTATGAACATACCATATTGGCATGCTTAAGGGGGTATCTCCATGAATACATCTTACTGTCTTCACCAAAGATCTTACTATTTTGAGATCTGACAACCTAGAAAGGCATGCAAGGTTGTTTCTAGATCTACCAAAATGTTGTAACCTAGGATGAACATTCACCTTTTAAAAAATAAATGATTTGAGATCAATGTTGGGAACTCTCGTATAATTTTTTTTTTCAACAATAGTATCAATATATTCCAACAATTGATGAGGGTGAACAACCTAGTAATTTAGATTTAATTTAATATTGGATTGGTGTTGAGTATCATCCATAATGAATCTCTCCCTTATCTCCTTTTTGATGGAATAACTATTGAGGCATGGTCGCATCAATTACTCTTATTGGCATAATATCATATTTACTTGAGCAAGGTTGTAGGAATGACATCGATGAAAATGTGTTTACGATTTTCTATGCAAGTGGCATACCATTTAATATTATTCTCTCACCCTATTGGCATGAAATGTGTTATAAAAATAGGACCGCGAAGCAATAAAATAAAACAAATGAATAAATAAAACACAGAAGATACACAATACAATAGAGACACAAATATACGTGGTTCACCCAGTGTGGGCTACGTTCACCAGAGAAATTTCCAGGTCCTTCCTTTATTATTATCCAACAAATGAAGGGATACAACCTACAACACACTCATTGTAACTTCCTCTTCTTTCTCTCACAGTCTCCTCACTCAGAGTACAATATTCATAATGATATATAGCCACAATACATTTCCCTCATAAAAGAGGGTTTCCTTCTAGGGAAAAAAACCCTAACATAAATTCTACCGTCAAATTTGTGACCTTATAATGAACAATCCAGATTTACCATGAAATTACAATATACATTTACAAGGCAACTTTTCCTTCGGGCGCTTCACCCCCGAACCCCCATCAGGGAACGTTATCCCCCAAAACCCCGTCGGGGGCCTGCTTTCCCTCGAACCCTGCAGGGGGGTAACCCCCCCTGCACTCCCCCGTGTGGAGGAGTGTACATTCTTCCGGGGTGTAAAGTCTTCATGGGGTATAAACACGGTTGAAAATAAATACCTCTGAATCAGGAAGACAATCAGGCTCCACAACAAACAAAAAAATGGTACACACCATCAATTGTGTCCATGGGGTACAATATAGTACATATTTAATTTAGGTTTAGTTAGGTTAAGTAAGATAGGCTAAGTAAGGGTTAGGTTTATTGACTTGTTTACTCTATTTTGCATGGTACTACTTAATTGGATTATTTTCTTGTCTATTCGGATATTTGCTTCAAAACATTTTATTTTATAGTGTAAAGTTAGTTAGTGATCATAACTTATAAATGAAAATACTCAATAAAATAAAAACACAATCACATAAACATTACCCCAGAGAACCCAACATGGGAAAATTATAGCTCAAAATGGATTTTTTAATTCTTTTAATTCTTAGGACAATTACATATTAAAATATGATCAATTTGAGCTTCTGTACTTGTGCCAATGACCTAGAGGCTACAAGAGTGAATATCTCCTCTACTCAACTACAATATTCTCCACAACCAATGCCAAAACTATCACTCATGTTGATCTCTTCAATTTGATCCCTCTACAAGTGCATCTTGGAAATTTCCATGCGTCAAAATTTCTAAACCAATGAGTGGATAGTCAAATCCCAAATGTTGAATCATCACTTTCCATTATCATATCTTGCTTTTGTATTCCACCCCTTAGGAATGCCAAGAGCCATTTATTAACATTTTGTTCAAGGGCCATCTCATTTGGTGTTTAAAGACACAATGGAGACTCCCTTGTAGCTACCCCTATTAATTGTAAGTTATAAATTACTATGGACCAATCCCTTATTAAAGATGCACATAATGCACCTTACATCCACTTAGGGTTTGGAAAGGATATAAAGTTCCCAAAAATAAAACCATTGAATTTTACCTTATGATGTAGACAATTAAGTAGCCTCAAAACTATAAAAAACCCAACATACATCAACCATAACATTGATGGACAATAGATAAAAAAATTATCATCATGTGCAAATATAACACAAAAGACATCAAACCAAAAAGGTATGTGTATTAAATCCCAACTCCCTAAAAACAAATTCGGGCCCAAACATCATGTCTAGATGAATTTAACAAAGAGACATAAACATTAATAAAAAGGGGAAAGATGAGAGATGAGAGATGGGAGAGGGGAAATAAAAAGACTCAATTGAGATAGATTTCAATGACATAAGAACACCACCAAAGAAATAGAACAAATATTTGTGAAAACAAGTGTTAATAAAATTATTAAATTACTATATCACTAATATGTAGCTAAACAATGAGCATAACATAATTTCAAATAGTTAGAAAACTGGAAAAAAAAATGCATGACATGATTATGCAATGATGATATAATCAATGTGAAAAATAACATTATGATCACCCTATTTATGTAACATGTTGGACCTCATATTTTTAAAAATTGTTTTGAGTTACATTAAATATTCATTAAAATCATAAACCTACTCTAAGAATGTGTCGAGTAGGAAAACTCTAGCATGGTTATATTTATTAATTAATTATTGGTGGGTGCATAGTAAAACACATCATTATGCCAAGAAGGAAGTAGTTATAAAACATACATAGGTTAGGAGGCACATACATATCGAGGAATATGCAAGATACCAGATATATAAAATATGCAGAACAGAAATGAAATGCTAGAAATGACAGAATAACAGTAAAATATCCAGCATAATCTTCAAAATACACAGAAATGATATACGAAATGATATACGAAATGATATACGAAAATGCACTTTGAATCAAATAGCAATGTTCACAGGCCTCTTCGAGGGGGAAACCTCGAGTTGAGCAACGCTCTGTTACAATAATATCCAAGCTAGGGTTTTTCATACCCTCGACCCTTATTTATACTAAATATGTCTATTAAGAGAAGCATCTAGAGGAAGATCCTTCTAGAAGC
>JASDQU010346302.1:1951-12431 GCA_032191745.1 Picea mariana
TGGGAGCTTGCACCAAGGTGTAAGTCCGTTAAGCAGGTCGTCAGTGTAAATTTTCCACCCTAGCCCAACCGCTTCTCGTCTCGTTGTTGCAACGTTGGATTTCATCACCAACTAGTGACTTCGGAATTAGAAGGTCTTGTTTGCTTGGTATTGTTTCCTAGATTTTGTTTACTAGCGCATGTTGTTTGTTTACCCAAGTTGACCATAGGACTTTCTTCGTAAGTTTGTAACTCGTTCACAATAGAACCTCCACATCGTTCACGTAGAATGCAGGGCTTACCTCCAGAAAACCTGGAAGGTTCCCAACCCCTACCTACAAGCTCACCTGAGGGCTCTCCTCAACAGAGTGAAGTCCAAGACGTTACCACTCCACAAGTGGAAAGAAATGACTCTCTAGAACATTTCCGAATTACCAATACTCGAGAGGACTTTTGACTTCATCCCGATTCTGAGAGACGTATTATGCGAGTGAATTGTTCCAGAGACTTAGTTGTGTTGTCTTCTGGATCACCGACTAGACCCTTTCCAGGACCTGAGGGCCAAGATCCTTTTTGGTATGCTGGTGTTTTTAGATGGGACCTTTTTGGTGTATGATCAGGCATTGAAATCACCATCTCACCTGCGTTCCCCGAAACCTCTAACCCAGACACAATACCTTTTACTACTGCTTATTATTTTCCTGGTACAGACACTCCGCAATCTGACCACATCTTGACCATCTCTATAGAAATGGTCCATTACACAGATACTACAAGTATTCACACCGGGATTATGGCTCCTAGTCAAACCCCCATCGGCACACCGCTCTCGCCTAGTGTCACCCTGACACTTCCACCTAGATATTGTGCGTTGAATGCTTCTATTCCCACTCCTACGCAAACTCCATCTGAAACTCATGGTGGTCCCTCTTCTTTTGGGCACTCTCCTCCCGGCTTCATTCCGACACTTCCTCAACCCCTTTTGGAGGACCTTTCTCGTCCTCCACCGGCAGCACTAATCCTAGTGGCACTATTCTGTCATTCACACCAAATTACCAGATTCCTATTGGTGGAAAATTTCACCAAGGAGGTTTGACTCAACCCCCCCTTGTAGGGAAAATTCCTATTGGAACGTAAATCCCAATTGGAACACTACCCCCAATTGGAACACAACCCCTAATTGGAGGACAACCCCCACCGACCCCACCCTATGGACAAAACATACCTCCATCCTTGTCCCAGTATTGGAATCATCTGATAAAACATAATCCTTAATCGATTGGGGGGCAACAAATTCCAACTGCATCCATTATACCCCCTAGTATAGGCCAACCATATCCAGGTACGTCCAATCCTATTTGGGGCTCGAATGCTCAAACTCACGTCCCTATTCAAGGATACAATCCCATGAGCTACTTTCCTCCACAACAACCACCGAATCTGCCTGGGTATTCACATTATATGCAGATTTCTTATGGTCCCAATGGTTTGCCGATGGGGCTCCCTCCCCAAAGCCACCAGTACCCACATGTGAATAGACAGCTACCCTTCTTGGCCACTTTGGATCTCCTGGATCTGTCAAAGATTTTAAATGATCCAATTCATCACTCTCCCCAATGGCCCGCTATACCAACCAAGCTACCATTAGACATCCCTAAATTCGATGGAAAAGTGGGAGAGGACCCGAACAATCACATCATGACTTTTCACCTCTGGTGCTCATCCAACTCCTTGATGGATGACTCTATTCGTTTACATATTTTTCAAAGGACCCTCACGGGTTCTGCTATGAAGTGGTATATAGAATTACCATGAGGTTTCTTCACCGACTTCAACACCCTAGCTATGGCCTTCCTCACCCACTACCAGTTACCGATCCATTATGAAATGGGGACCAACACTCACCACTCGAGCCAAAGATTATTCTCCCTCTAAAGAGAAGGTTGATGACCCACCTCCTTCATTGGTACAACCCTCTCCTGTGACTCCACCTACCAACGATCCTATTCATCTCGAACGATCGAGCCTTGACACATCTCTTCGACCCCCTCCAAAGGGCATCGTTCAGAAATCGGCTTTCAATCCTCATGCTCATGCTGCCTATAACTATAGCATTGTTGAAGATCTGGCCCAAGCACCTTCTGCGATGTCATCCCTCAAAGTCCTTCAAAGTTGTCCCACACAACGGAAGGCACTGTTGAAAGCTATCGGTGGAATCGACCCAATGGACACAAATTTAATAATTTTTGACTTGGAAGATCACATCCCAAGGTTACCTCCTCAACTTGCATTCCAAATCCAAGTGATTGTCTCTGACAAAAAAATTTGTTGAACTGTTATCGACGAGGGTGCCTTGATGTGTGTCATGTCTATTACCTGCTGGAAAGCCATTGACTCTCCCTCTTTGACTGAATCCCAGAACACTCTTAAAGCCTTCAATGGCTCCGTTTTTAAGCCCTACAGTGTCCTTCCTTCGTTGCCAATCACACTAGAAGGAAAAACGGTCCAAGTCGAAGTGGAAGTCTTTGAAGCTCCTCTCGATTACAATCTTCTGCTTGGCCATAGCTGGATCGATTCCATGCGCACAATTGTGTCGACTCTTTTTCGTGTTGTACATTTCCCACATCAAGGAAAGGTAGTCACCGTCGACCAATTAGCCTTCTTTAACTTGGATACCCGTACTAGAAACATACCGTTCATTGCTAAAACCCCACCGAGTTACGAGAACGTCGGTGTAGGCCTTCTCAAAGACTCTTCGTTAATGGGTACTTTCCCCATTCCACCGCCCGATGTTCCACGCTCGTCCGTTGCTTCAATCAACATGATCTCCACCTCGATTCATGGAACTCCTGCGTCTCATGACCCATGGATGGTACCTGACCCTGGCGATCATCTTCGTTATGGTGAAGAAATGCCATCAAGTCCGGTCGAATCCGCCTATCAGGCCATTCAATCGACAATCCCTTCTACCCCCTCTCTTGGTGAGTTATCTCTAGATCCTTTCCATGTCATTTTTCCCATAGATGAGATGATCATGTATGTCATGGAAGACACCCCTTGGGACGATGGACATCACCGTTCCATCCTCTTCCTAGAGCAACATACCATCGAGAACTACCAATGGATCTCGACCCCTAGAGCAACATACCATCGAGAACTACCAATGGATCTCGACCCCGTTGATCGTTGTCATCATTTCAACCGTTCTCGATTCCACACACGATGTGTTTTCCAAAGGGAACTTAAGAAATATCTCAAACACTATTCCCCTCGACATATCCATCAAACTTGGAATTGTCGAAAATGTGCATATCGGAGCTTCGTGTTCCCCTGACGAAATCATCACCTACACATCACTTTTCAAAGAGTTTTGTGACGTCTTTGCCTGGATCTATGAAGAAATGATGGGTATCGATCCTGACATTGTGATACATGAGATCAAGACATACCTCGACGCTAAACCCGTCCGGTAACGCCTTCGTCTAGTTCACCCACGTAAAGTGACTACTATCAAGCTTGAAGTCGAGAAAATTCTCAAATTCGGCTTTATTTACTGGGTGGCCCTCAATGACTGGGTTTCTAATCTTGTCCCGATCGACAAGAAACAAGGCACAATCCGTGTATGCATTTATTATAGGGATATCAACAAAGCTTGTCCTAAGGACAACTTTCCTACCCCTATCGTCGATCAGATTGTCGACAATTGCGCCAAAAGCAAAATCTTCTCTCTGATGGATGGTTTCTCCGGATATAATCAAAAAAATATTGTTCCTGAGGATCAACATAAGACAAATTTTATTTCTCCCTGGGGCACTTTTGCCTATCGGAAACCCCCTTTCGGTCTTAAGAACGCTGGCGCAACTTTTCAACACGCTATGTCTTATGCCTTCCATGATATCAAGCACATTATGCAACCATATCTTGATGACTTACCCGCTCATTCTATGCACCGAGTCGATCATCCAATCCACCTTCAAGCCATTTTCATCCGCTATCGGTTTTACCATATATGATTGAATCCTCACAAGTGTGTTTTCTGCATGGAATCTAGCTGACTTCTAGGCTTTATTGTTTCACTTCAAGGGATCAGGGTAGATCCTTTAAAGGTTGAGGTGATCCTTAATCTCCCTCCTCCTTCTACACTTCGCCAGTTACAAAGTTTGCAGGGGAAAGCAAACTTTCTTCGTCGTTTCATCCTGAACTACGTCGAGATAACTCATGGATTTACATGACTCCTACAAAAGGGGTCTAAATTCATATGGGATACCATCGCAAACAAAGCCTTCGAAGCTTTGAAACTGTCCCTGACACGTGCTTCGCTTCTCTTCCCCCCCGATTACAGTCGTGGTTATTTCCTCTACCTCGTAGCCTAGGATTACACCATTGGTATGGTTCTTGTCCAAGAGGATGATTCTCATGACGAACATGTTATCTATTACTTGAGTTGAATTCTAATGCCTACCGAAACCAAGTATTTACATGTTGAAAAACTGGCCTTGGCAGCCATCCAAGCCATTCAACGCTTCCGACACTATATTCTCTCTCGCAAGACTACAGTGATTTCTAACTGCAACCTATGAAACACATTCTCACACGTCAATTGCTAGGGGGAAAATACTCCAAATGGATCATGATACTCGAGGAGTTTGACTTGGAATTTGAATGAGCCAAGTCCAAGAAATCCTTAGTGTTTGCCGAGTTGATATGCAACTTTCCCTACTCTGAAACAGAAACTGTAATAACCGATTCATTACCTGATGAATCCCTTTTCCTCATTAGTTCCGATGATCTTTGGTATGGCGATATCATCATATATCTCCAAACCCAAACTTTCCAGCCTAATTTGTCTAGTACTGACCGACGTCGAATACGCTACCAAGCCCGTCAATATATTATCCACAGGGATACTCTTTATCGTCATGGGATTGACTCAATTTTTCGACGCTGCCTCACATTCGATGAAGCCGAGAAAGTCTTAAATGACTACCATTCTGGAGCTTCTGGTGGTCATATGTATGGGTATGCTACTGCCCAGAAGATCTTATGAGCAGGGTATTTTTGGCCTTCTTTATTTAATGACTACATAATCGCCGTCCAAAAATGCCACGCTTGCCAGACCTATAATCATAAGATACGGTCACATCCCTCTCCTCTTCACCCTGTGGTCTCCGTTGGTACCTTTGTGAAATGGGGCATCAATTTCATGACATGTCACCCCCACTCGGTCGGGGGGCATGGATACATTATTGTAGCCGCAGATTATTTTACGAAATGGGCCGAGGCGAGGCCGACATTTGACAATACCGGAAAGACCACAACATTATTTATTTTCAATCACATCATAGCTCATTTTGGTGTTCCTCAAGCTATCGTCACTGATCATGGTAGCCACTTTAGAAACTTCATGATGTCCAAACTCACTGAAAATTTGGGTCTTCGCCATGAAAACTCAACACCCTATTACCCACAAGCCAATGACCAAGTTGAAGCAATTAACAAAGTTCTCATAACCATGCTCCGACGAATGATAGGGATTCACAAAACAAGTTGGCACACAATGTTGTTTTCGGAATTGTGGGCTTATCGGACATCCGTCAAGTTCACTACTGGGTTTACACCTTTCCGGTTAGCCTATGGTTTAGAAGCCATTCTCTCGATTGAATGCGAGATACCCTCTTTAAAACTAGCTGTTGAACTCCTACCAAACACTTCTATTGAGGAAGAACATCTATTTTATCTTATGCAATTAGACGAGACTCAACATGATGTTACCCTAGTCATAGAAGCTTAGAAGAAATGTGTCAAGGTCCAATATGACAAACATGTCAATCCTCGTGTTTTCTCTGAAGGAGATCTGGTTCTCCTCTACGAACAAGATCGAGATATGCAAGGAGATGGAAAGTTCGAAGCCATGTGGCGAGGTCCTTATATCGTTAGACAAGTTTTGGAAAAAGGGGCTTACAAGTTAGTAGATTATGATGGTATCCCTTTGAGTGAACCTAGAAATGGGTTGTACTTGAAGAAGTACTATGCATAAGATCACCTGTGCACGAGTACCTGTATTTTTAGTGTATCATACTTCTTGTGTGTTACTGTAGTTTGCTTTTGTCGTTATATGGTCTCTGCCCTTATGTGACGCTGTGTTTTATTTCCAGATGTCGGAGTCTTCACTACCCTACTTTGGCTTTGTTGATGGCGCTAGCCGTACTACTCAAAACCTTGCTTCTGCTGCATGGGCAATTTACGCCCCTACAAACGAACTTGTCTCTTTACGAGGTGTGTGCCTCGGCCATGCGACCAACAATATTGCAGAGTATAGCGCCATTATCGAATTTTTGATTGATTCTATCTCGCTCGGTATCTGTCACTTGGTTGGGCAACTCGATTCGTAGCTCGTAGTACTAGAGTTAAGTAATGTCTATGCTATTCAAAGTCCTACTTTGTTACGGGTGTATTTGTGAATTCGCCTCTTAGAACGTTATTTTGATTATATTGAATATCAACATATTCCTAGATGTCTAAATACATTAACTGGTGCATTAGATAACTATGTATTAGATAGACATTTGGGTCATTTATAAATCAATCACATCAATTTTTCACACAACACAAGATAAACTGGTAGAAGCCGTATGTATATATAACGATTAAAAAAAAAGTTTTTTACAAAAAGTTTTGTCCGAGGACCAAAATTTCAAAATCTGAAGCTCATAGCTTCTACAAAGTGACGTCATGGATGATGTTCATGGTAACACACGACTGCCCGGCCAACCCTATGAAGCAGTCAACCAATGGACTCTGACACTCCTATTGTATGACGCTGATAACGTCGCAGAACCTCTCCAAGGGGCATGTCTGGAATGTCTGTTGTCAAACCCTCCAGGTTTTGTTCCACTGCTTCATAATCTTCGACGTCCCATCATGGCACTGGAGCCACCTCTCCTCGTCGCTGAATAGGAGAAGTACCCGGAGGTCGATAAGGCCCCACGTCTGTGTCATCAAAAAAGAATTTTGTAATTAGACCTTGGACGAACATAAAAATATTTGCATATGATAAAATTCACAAAAACATTTAAAAATAAAAAAAAAACGTGTACTTCTTACCAAGATCCCCCCACTGAGCACCCTCGAGTAGGGCCAAGTCCGGATCTCCTCGGAAGTCCAACCCAGTATAGGCATAATCATCGACCATCAACATCTGTGGTCGCAACCGGTCGAAGAAGGCATCATTGTATTTGATAATTGGTCCAGCTACGTATTGGGCCATGAGCTGACACCACCTCAGCATTCTTGGATTTGCTGGAGCCGGTAAACCCCACTCAACCTGCAACCTCAAAAAGGGAACCCTCTCAAGAAAGAAGGACACCAACAATGACTCATACCCGAATTGCTTCAGGTTGCCTCGCCTGCATTTAGTTAACTGCCTCTTCACGCTACAAAGGACTGTGTCTGCCCAATTAAAAACTCAAGGCTCAATACACTCTATGGCATACTGAAAGTAGCTCTGGAGAGCCATGTGAGAAGCATTTCTCCCAGCCATATGAGCAATGGTGAACATAATAGTGCGAAGGGTCAAATCCCTCACCCCCCAAATCTCTACCTTTACTTTTCTCCTTTCCACCTCTGGAACACAGTGCAAATGACAGTATTCACTCATGGGCAACCCACCACCTCTGCTACTAGTCAGGCTCGCATGGTACGTGACAGTCCTGTCAAGAAGTAAATGTCCTCGATATCCAAGGACAATGTGTGGACCCCTACGTGGAATACTTGTTGGTCCGGGTCCCACATATGCACAAGGTACTCAAATAACCTGACTTGGGCCCTCATACCTAGGATACGAAAGAATTTCAGGAGACCACAATCTTGCAAAGCGGCAACAGTGCCCAAGTTATTCCTGGAAATAGCATCATCTTCTTCATGCTCTCTTTCACGCCATCCTAGAACCATGGTGATAGCCAAATACCTGCATAAGAAACATAAGAAGAAGATCAACAACTCTATTCAACACTTGGTATCTTTTTCATTGAGCAAACTTCAAAGAATTGTTTCACTTTGCGGTTCTCATAGGTTCCCTTTAGGCATAGTGTGAGGTTCTCACAAGTGCCTTTGGGGCCACCTGCGAGAATGATGCATTCTTGCAGGTCCTGTGTGGCTGGCCTGCGAGAATGGCTAAGCACAACTTTAACCACTAAAACAAACTCAAAAACATGGCTTTTACCAATGAAAATGAAAAATTGAACCATGAAAAGATAGAGGACAAGGATCTTACCTCACTACTGGAGATGGTTCATCGAATGGATGCTTGTACCTCCTGCAATCAAGTGCCAAAATTCAAGGGCAAAAGAGGGGTTTTGGACTAAAATATTGGCAAAGTTACAATGACTATGGTAAAAAGAACTTTTACCCACTTATATTACTTTTACCATTTGTTATTGGTTTTTATAGTTGTTTTATTTATTAAACCTAATGCCTAATACCCTTATGAGTGCAACTTTTGCAGACATAACGACCTCGACATTCATGCACAAGGATATGGATATTTTTTCTCTTCTTCATCGCATGTTTTGATTGTTTTTCATGGTTTTTGTACAAAACCTCAAGCTTGGTCTTTGTTTGTTCTCACGCTCGAAAATACAGGAGAATGTGATCGAGCACACTTTTATCACTTTTTTGGGCTCAACAAGGTTATACGAAAAAGGAGCCCCCTTGGAGTCCTCTTTAAGCTCTTTTCAGAGTCTCTAAACATGAAAAGATTGTCGAGCGACCTTGCTATTTTCACGCTCATTAAAGTATTTGAAGAAAGCGTCTATTGGGCGATAATTTATCTCTTTTTCGGTCTCATCAGACTATTTTACGAAAAATGAACTGAGAGAGTCCTCTTTTAAGTGGTTTTCCAGACTCTATAATCATGAAAAACCTTCGAGTTTTCTATCTTTGGACTCGTTAAACAAACATCGACAGACCCGTAATGGGACCGAACCACTCCTTCCTAGGGTTCGTTAAACATACTCTGAAGGACTCATTCGAAGGATGAGCTTATATCAACAAGCATATGTTATCCTCTTGAAGATTGCGTAAAAATAAAGAGGTACTTGCCAAAAATGGTGGGGGAAAATTTGGGAAAGGGATGTGTTTTCGTATTTATATTAATTGGCAGTAAGTGTCGCTCTTGAACATGACACCCCACTATTCATTATTTGAAGCCATTTTGGGATATCCATTTGTCTCTCGTTCAATTTTCTACAAGGTCATACCCTGAGTCGTCTCTGAGTCAATGTTGCCAAATCATTGGTCGTGTCATTCATATGTTCAAGAGAAGTCCATCCGAAACCCCTATTGAGTGCCATTTGCAGTTGTCCATTTTCTCCATGTCAGCCTTCCCCATGTCCAGTCCAACTTACATCATACTCTGTTTCACCTTCAAAATATGTTACTCATTTCATGTCATTGATGGGGGATACATCAAGGCCCTCCTGTGACGAGTTTTTTTCCGTCAACTCCAGCTCATTATCTAGAAACAAGACTTAGAAATTCTTTGGCACCTTGCAACTTGCATGCCTCAATGGAAGGTTTCCTCGCTTTCGACAGTGGTTTTCCATCATTAAACCCTGATCAAAAGATTCTGTCGGATGTTCGACCTCAACTCATTCATTCACATTCGGTGGATTGTACTAGTGTACCTTGGGAGTCATTGACATTAATGGTGATTTCCCTCGCACTTGTTAACGGTTTCATCAATGACTGGTAATCAAGTGGTTTCTACCATGTTCGACTTCAACACATGTAATTACATGGTTAGATTCGTACTTTCGGGTGACAGAATTGAAGACCCTAGATCTCATCTCTTTGGTCTAGGTTGCGATGGAATATGTATAATTCACTGACACATAGATCCACTTTGTAGGTCTCGTGGCTATGTCATCTCGATTTGAATTTTCTTGCATAGATCCACAGTGTATTCCTGGTGGCTATGCGATATTTTGATAGCATGGATCCACAGTGTATGATTGGTGGCCATGACCTATGCTTATAGTGTCATCCGTCTGTGATCTCAGTATGGGAATGCCTACCTCAGAACTAGTATGATATTCTGCAGATGCTTGGTTGTTCGCAGGTTTTTGATTAGGTGCACTCTTGGTTTTCGATACACACACGCAGTTTACAAAGTATTTCGACTGTCACTGATTCCGGCCTCATACTTTGGGGGGCATTTTGTTACCCGTGATTTTGGTCATCTAGATGGTGTATTAACAATGGTGTACTCAGGCTCCCAACAAAGAACTTTCTCCTGAGAAAAGTAGCATTCATCTTCTTCCAGAAAACATGTTTTTAAAGAGAGTTCGTAGGCTGCTTATAGCCTAGGGTGCGAGAATGACCCATTCTCACAGGCCACCTTCAACTAGGTTGCAAACTTCTCACACTGTGCTCTATACCTAGGGTGTGAACTTGTTCTCAAGCTTGGAAAAAGGAAGAAGTCTTGAGGGTTCTAGAAGGGAATA